>JAFFST010049713.1:6884-19055 GCA_022414735.1 Noturus placidus
CCCCCCCCCCCCCCAACCCAAAAAAAAACCCCCGCATTCTTGTCCATCGTAGTCACTCGTTCTTAGTTCTCGGCGCTCGCTGTGTGAGTGATCAGCGTGTCATTCGGTGCAGGAGAGGGGCCGGAGGGCTACGCTTTGCGTGTAGGGCGTCCTGTGTGGGCAGTGTTTTTGTTTGTTTTTGTTTGTTGTTTTTTTTTTGTTTTTGTTTTTTTTTTTTTACCTGTGTGGGAATTAGAGTTCCTCTCATGTAATCCTCCAGAACCTCCTGGGGAATTGTGGGAAGTGTAGTTTTGAGCGTCTTTGTGGCGTAAGAGGCACCTGATTCATCCTTTCCCCTGCACACTAACTGATAGCATAACAGGCCAGAATTGTACACTGCCTTCTAGCATGTCGAGATGAGAACATGAGAACCCAATCTTTTACATTTCTGAACCTGTTCTGTATATTGTATGAATATTGTAAGCTGCAGTCGTGGAACCATAGCATTAACTGTATGTCATTATCCAGGGTTTTGAAAGAGGTTTTGTTTTAGAAGTCTGGATGTCATATATAGGCATTTTTTGGGGGTTGGGGTTTTATTTTGGTTCATTTTTATACATGTATGACTTCTAAAAAAAAATGTTTTTTTTTTTTTTTTTTTTTTAAATACACATGCTCAAATAGCGAAAGACAAAATCACACCAAGCATTGGATAGAAGCAGAGCTCTGAACTTTACCTGATGCAAGTGCCGCCATTCTGTTCTAGTGTGTGTGTGTGTGTGTGTGTGAGAATGAGCGAGCGAGTGAGTGTGTGTGTCTGCCGTGTCTGTCCATCTCCTGGGTAACCACCAGTCCAGAGTTCAGCATAGTGGACCTCCTGAAGGTCTGTGAACTTTAGCCCAGCTGTGAGGACACTTGCGCACAGCATCGGAGAAGAAACTGTGTGAGATGGAAAAATCATGACTCTGTGAGGGCGGAGTCTGCATCGTGTCATCCGGAAGACGCACATATCCTACGGGCATGTCGTTCACACTGTACAGTATTTAACTTTCGACAGAACTGGCAAGCCCGATGGCTACGCTTCTGACGTCCTATGTCCCCCGTCCTCTTCATGTGACTGACAGTTGCCTTACTCTTTACTCCTCCAGTAAAACTGTCCCATAATCCTTATCCTGCCCCACCTTCTTTTCCTGACCTATTGAATGATTTACTAGGTCTCTGGACCTGCTGCGCTGAGGAAGAAGACATTGCTTCATGGGAGGGACATGGCGCAGGACTACATAATTTTTAAGCAGGTTAATTTCTCTTTCATCATTTTTTTTTTCCATATGATGTCAAATTTGCTGTTTTATGATAATTATCATTATTGATATTTTGTTCCTCATTTAGTCCTGAGTTTGGGTTTGTTGAAGACGTGATCTGTTCGAGAGCGGAGTCTCTTGCCGTTAACCCAACCACGTGTTATACATGTAACAGTTGAACCTTTTTAAAGTTGTAAAATAACTAAAAGCTGTAATTATATTTCAGGCTGTTATAATGGAGACAGATGATAGTGTATGGCGGTAGAGGGGACAAATATGATTTTTTTTTTTTTTAACTCTGGTCATGTTCTGTAATTCGTTATTTTGTAATGTTACTCTTTTGTTGATCTTGCGTGTTTTTCATTTGTGGGATTTACATAATTTGAAAAGAAACCGTATTGCTTTATTGTGTAATGGTCTTTCTCTCTCTCTCTCTCTCTCTGTCTTTACCTTCCTTCTCTCTCTTTATTTCTGTGGTATCACAGCTTTTAATGACAGGTTGAGTTTTAATAACAAATTGTAACATTTTAATTCTCCTTACATTTGTTGATTTCTGATGTTTTTAAATGTAATCAGGGTTAATTAAACTGGTTAATACCACCTGCGGGATCTCGATGTTTTGACTGTGTTCTTTCCTCAAATGTTTCCTCAAGCATTTTATTATTATTGGCGCACTTATATAGCGCTTTTATCCAAAGCGCTTTACACTGTCTCATGCACCCATTCACACACACACACACACACACACACACACCAATGGTAGCAGAGCTGCCATGCAAGGCGCTAACTTGCCATCGGGGGCAACTTGGGGTTCAGTGTCTTGCCCAAGGACACTTCGGGATGTGGAGTCATGCGGGCCGGGAATCGAACCGCTAACCCTACGATTAGTGGACAACCCGCTCTACCATATGAGCCACAGCCGCCCCGAAATATCTCAAAGCATATTAATTAAGTACTTAAGTATTACATGTTATCATCAGGGATGTCCAAAATATATTTTGTGATGACTTAAAATGTCTTTCTTTGATCTGTTGATTTGTTTTAATTTTGGTTAATGGTTTCCTAAATTTCCCACAATGCCGTTTAATTGGCCGCTAATACTGGCGTCAGTGGGATTTTATGCTGCATTTGATTTACCTTGAAGTTGGGGAAAACCGTGGACGCCTCAATGTTTATTGTCTGTTGCCAACAAGCTAGCCAGCTAGCCGTGAGGAGTGATGTACACCGATCAGCTTTAACATTAATATTGTGTCGGTTCCCCTTGTGCTGCCAAAACAGCTCTGACCTGTCGACGCATGGACTCCACAAGAGCTCGGAGGGTGTGCTGGGGTATCTGGTGCAGACATTAGCAGCAGACTCTCTTTTATATATTTTTTAATACCCTGTAAGTTGCGAGGTGGGGCCTCCATGGATCGGACTTGTTTGTTCAGCACGTCTCACCGATGCTCGATCTTGTGAATTTGGAGAACAAGACAACATCTTGAACACTTTATGTTCCGCAAATCATTCCTGAACAATGTTTGCAGCATGTCAGGGAGCATTATCCTGCTGAAAGAGGGCACTGCTATTAGGGATTACCGTTGGCATGAAGGGGTGTACTTGGTCTAGAACAATGTTTAGGAAGGTGGTAACGTGTTAAAGTAACTTTACCCAAGGTTTCCCAGCAGAACATTGCCCAGAGCATCACACTCCCTCCACCAGCTTGCCTTCTTCTCATAGTGCATCCTGGTGCAAACTCCATGGTCCAGTTCTGATGTTCACGTACCCATTGTAGGTGCTTTTGGACAGGGGCATTGGACTGGCAACTACGCAGCCCTATACACATACACAACAAGCAGACATCTTTCTATCATAGCCAGCGTTAACTTTTCTCAGAAATTAACTTTTAAGCGTTAACTTTTCTCTTCGTTTTTTTTTTTTTTCCTAGTCGGCGGTCAGAAATAACGGGTTATGATATTGAGTCGAACACAACATTGGGTCTTGCTTTAACTCTACCTGAAGAGAGTGACGTGTCCGTGTTTTAGTCCTTTAGTCTGTCCATCTTCTCAAACAGAAGTAGTTCTCGTTCTGCTGTTAGCACCAGAATGATGAGTCTTTATTGGTCACATATACATATGTACAATGAAATTGTTTTCTTCGCAGACCCCAGCATGTCAGGAAGTTGGAGTCAGAGCGCAGGGTCAACCATGATATAGCACCCCTGGAGCAGAGAGAGTTAAGGCCTTACAGTGGCAGCTTGGCAGTGCTGGGGCTTGAACCCCCGACCTTCCGATCAGTAACCCAACACCTTAACCACCAAGCCACAACTACCCCTATGCTAATGCGAACTAGCAGAGTTGAGACTCTGCGGAACCACATTGTTTATCTGCGTCGCATTCTGAAAGAAAGAGGACAGCCGTATAGAAAACCTGTTTCACCCTCTTCTTTTATTCTTCTCCTCTATGGGTGTGGCTGCTTCCACATTCCTGAAGTCGTTCTCTTCTAGATTGTCGCCAGTGTTTATTTCAGGAATCTGTTTAATGTCATGACCCCGAATATCTTTACCTTCCAACTTTTCTCTAAGATCTTCTTTGAGTCCTGATGTTTCTCCAGCTTCTTCTTTCCCTTCATTTTGAATTTACCGACTCATTAGATTGTCTGCCACCACTGCTGATTTTTGCTCCTTATATATTATCACTGCATCTGGTTATAATTCTCATATTTTCAGTGGTGTATAAATAAATTATTTTGTGGAGAGCTTTGTGTATTGTGAAGAGTGTTTGGATCGTAATATTGACTGCTTCCTTTTTACTTGTATCTCATTATTCTTCATTATTATTTACAGCATGTAGTAGTAACAATACTGCATAGAAGATCGTATAGTATATAATATACAGTGTATATATTTGAATGCAATATACGGTGTGACCGGAATTAGCAAGAAAACAAAAACTAATTCATGGTGGTGCAGTGAGTAGCATTACTGCCTTACAGCTCCAGGGTCCCTGGTTTGATCCTGAGCTTGGGTTACTGTCTGTGTGAAGTTTCACATGATCACCATATGTTCCTGTGGGTTTCCTCTAGGTTCTCCAGTTTCATCCTGCTGTCCAAATACATGTAGGTAGGCAACCTGGCTACGCTAAATTGCCCAATGGTGTGTGAATGTGTGTGTGCATGGTGCCCTGTGTTCACCTCCAGGGTTCCCAGGATAGGCTCTGGATGCACTCCAACCCTGACCAGGATAAAACTAGGATTTGTGCTGCATTTGACTTACCTCAGAAGTTGGAGGCCTGAGCTTGGCATTATTTCAACCACTATAATCTCATGCTGGAAAAAAACCATGGACGCCTTATGTGACAAGCTAGCTAGCTAGCTAACTGTGATGAGTGTTTGTATATTTTCCTCCTCAAAACTATAAACTGATGCTGTAAGCAGCCATTTTGATTTAACGCCACTTGATGAACTCAGGGTTGAAGAGACCACCCTGAGTTCACAAGTAAAAAGCTGAGGAGATGTTTTCTGAGTTTTTCTAGATTGAGGTCAGAAATTACGAGTTAGGATCTGGCTGTATCTCTTCCAAAAGAGAGTGATGCATCAGGGTTTTAGTTCTTTAGTCTGCCCAGCTCTCTCATCTCCTCAAACAGGAGAAGTTTGAAAGCTTTTAGTTTCGCGCTAGTCTTGATGTCAGCACCATCTTGCTCACCATCTTGTAGGCCAATGGTCAACAACCCTGTTGCTGCAGATCTACCTTTGTTGAAGATATTAGCTCCCCATGACCATCTAATCACTGCTTTAAGAAGTTATTCTAATCAACTAAAACAGTTGTGTTAGAGTTTGGTTGGAGATGAGATCTGCAGTAAGATCTCATGGAAGAGGCTTGCTAACCACTGTTGTAGAATGATAACGATCAGACCTGGGGCTTTGTACAACTCAGTCGTATCACTGCATTGCATTCTGCAACTTTGAGTCCAATGTGTTCCTGCTGGGGAAAAAAACCAACCCAACAGAATCCCTCATAGAATTTGTAATGGTTTTAATGGCTATAATGGGAATTGTATTGGTTTTAATATAATGGCTACTGTTCATTTGTTTGCGTCTACTAGTGGCCTACATCCTTAATACGTCCTATGATCTAATAGAAACCATTTGGTAATGGTTTTAAAGGTTAACAGCTGATGGTTCGTAATGGTATTTATAGTGGAAACCATTAGTATTATTGTAATGGTTTCTATTGGTTTTTAAACTGGATTGTCATCTGGAAAATTGTAGGCGTGAGAAAAGAAGCTGGTTGTTGAGTAGTTTGGGGCTAACAGTGAAACCTGGTTGTTATCCCTTAAGTTTGGGATTGGACCTGCGTTAGCTTAGTCACCTTGTGACGTCAGCGTGGCACACAGCCATCAGCTTCTCTCAGGAATAATGAAAGTACTTCATTTAAAAGTATTTCGGTATAAACGTGTTTTATTGTGTGTCCGCGTGGAGTTTTGCTTTAAAGTGGACCTTCGAGAGAAATGGTGTGCAGGAGAGAGAAAGATGTGTTTTTGTTTGTCTGTAAGTCACGTGAGTTTCACAGGTTAACTTCTCGCGCGCACTGTACCACACTGAAAGTGAGCGCGAGAGAATCAAAACGCCGAGTGTGCTGAAGTGGAATAAGCAGTGGAGATAACCGACTTCAGCACCACTTCCCCTGCTTCTCGTGTTTGTCGCAAGGTTTTCTTGGAACTGTGCCATCTGTCTTTACTCTGATGCTCACAGCTCCTTTTCACAGCCGCCACATCCGCACACACACACACACACACACACACACACACACACACAGCTGTCAGGTGCAAACCATATTCACACTTAACTATGTACAAAAAGGGAATATAATGGTTTGGGACACAATAGGCTGATTTACAAGAAGGTACTGGCCACAAAAAAAAACAACTCCAGAGTGTCACTATCATTATTGAGGTTGTTTATGTATGGAGTTTGGTCGCCCCCTGCTGTCTGTGTACATTAACTGCATGTATTCAGCTTTAGATTAGGCCCATGGTTCTCAGTGGTGGTGTCTGTAAAGCATAGCCAAGAGGGTTTTGTTAGTGCTGGAAATCACAGCCTGTCGTTATCAAATATCAAATGTCTAATATGATTAATGTCAAGTGGAACTGATAACCAGTCTATATCAATTTTAAAAACAACTCTATGGATCCAGTAAAAAGCTGAAATATTGGTATACACCATTAAAATAATGTGTCTAGTATTTGAATTATGTTTTTGGGAAATAATGTCCTTCTGTCCCTGACTGTCCCATGCATTAGGGGTAAATCATCTCCATATAGTAACTGGACACAAGGCACGGGACAGCCTGGACATGGTGCCAACCCATTGCAGGACACAATCGCACACACCTATTCACTCACTCCAGACAATTTGGAAATTTGGACTGGGGGAGGAATCTGGAGTACCCAGAGGAAGCCGCCAAAGCATGAGGAGAACCTGCAAACTCCGCACACACAGAGAGGGGATGGGATTCAAACCCCCAATCCTGGAGGTGTAGGGCAAATTGCTAACTACTAAGCTACTATTTGTTTATTAACAAATCATAATAACTGATGTGATTATAATTCTTAAATGCTGCATTTCATGCTCCTACAGAACTTCAATTCGAGAGACTGATATAGCAGTTCTCACGTGGTTCAAACGAAGACCCTGACCAGCTAAACAGTTACTGAAGGTGAATGTTCTCAATAATATAATGTACGTGTAAAAACATTTGCACACTGTTGCTAATGTATTGCCTCTCATTATGGGCTGTTTAAATAAGATCCAATGTTGGGCCAGTAAACAAACTACCACTCTCAGTGTGGTAGTCCGACTGCTCAAATTCTTCAGCTCAGTCATGAGGTGATAAATTCAACCAGGTGTGTTAGAGTGAGGAAAACCTTAAGTAGGCTCTGTAACTGACGATGTGCAGTTTTCAGCGGATCATTTCTGAACCAGATCAAGACACTTTGCTCACACTGAACCTGAGTAATAGAAATGTTAGAGATAGACGTGACCGCAAGACTGAGAGCCAATACCCATCACTCTAATCCATCTCCTTCTATGCACACTGTTTTTATAAGGCAGTTTGCAACATGACAGCTCGCTATAAATAATTTGTATTTAACGTTATTGTCATGCTAGATAACATTTGAGAGATGAGAAAGCTGTTATTAGCTACCCTTAGCTATTGTTATCCTGCTTTCCTTGATGAAAGTAGAACGAATTTACCATCAGTACCTAAAATCACTGAGTGGTGTCTTTTTCGTCTTCTGTGAATCTTTCTAACTACTTTTACTTCCATACTCTGAGTACATTTCTACTTTAACTTGAGTAACACCATCTGCCCGAGTGAGAACTGTTTTAAATGGCAATATCATTTGATCTCTGGCAGTCGCTCATATTTATTTTGAGGCTTTTATATGTTCTTATTAAGGTACCAAATTGTTTGTGATAAGAAACAAACAAAAAAAACCCAGCTGCTTCTGTTTTAGAATTAAAGATCGCCAAGATGTTTTTGTAGGCTGCACAACAAACAGTGCACTGTGATGCAGAACATGCATAGTGGATGACACCATGCTGAAATGCCTTGTTAGTACCGCCCACTCGCAAGGGGCTTGACCTTTGATCTGACCCTCCCCATGATGACAGCCCCTCTGTTTGAGTATAGCGCTGTCATGTCAGTGAACTGTCACAGATCCAAACCCCCCTCCATGCCATTGGCTTTATTGGCAGACGAGGACTGAACTGAGGAAAGCGGTGAAAGAATAGACAGATGACAGCCAGACAGACAGTGAGATGATGATAAGACAAAGGAAAGAAGAGGCATTGTTTCGCACAAGACACCAGACTCATGAGTACTGCATGATCACCAGAGTAACAACAGAATACTTAACATTAGTTAGGAATATAGATAAACTTCTTGAAGCTAAAAGATCACCTCATGAGTGATAGAGTGATGAAATGCTTGAAATTGTATTGACTAGAAAGTAAAAGGCAAAGTATTAGCTGAAAGAAAAAACTCAAAATAAAACAAATAAAAACCAGACTTAAATACAGTAATAAAGTAATTGTGCTTTCTTACTTCTGCCTGAAGATTAAAACCCATAGTGCTCTGCTTTCCAGAACAGGAACAAACAGCTTTATAATATCAGGAAGTGACTTTCTGGGGTTAGTGAGCTAACTTTGTCCTTAAGATTATCACGGTGTCCATTTTGCTGAATCCTAACCCAACACCAGAACATCTTAACTAGTGCTATAGAGTGGGCTTATGGATTTGTATGCCTTCGATTACATAGACAACTAATAGCAAATGAATAAAACAGAACAGAATGAAAAGATTATCACGGTGTCCATTTTGCTGAATCCTAACCCAACACCAGAACATCTTAACTAGTGCTATAGAGTGGGCTTATGGATTTGTATGCCTTCGATTACATAGACAACTAATAGCAAATGAATAAAACAGAACAGAATGAAAAGATTATCACGGTGTCCATTTTGCTGAATCCTAACCCAACACCAGAACATCTTAACTAGTGCTATAGAGTGGGCTTATGGATTTGTATGCCTTCGATTACATAGACAACTAATAGCAAATGAATAAAACAGAACAGAATGAAAAGATTATCACGGTGTCCATTTTGCTGAATCCTAACCCAACACCAGAACATCTTAACTAGTGCTATAGAGTGGGCTTATGGATTTGTATGCCTTCGATTACATAGACAACTAATAGCAAATGAATAAAACAGAACAGAATGAAATTGCACTGTCACTCCCAATGCTACAATCTCAGAAACAAATGGTATTAAACTCCACTTTTCCTGGTTACTGGGATGGTGCCTTAACTTTTGCACGTCTAATAAGCATCTTTTACCTGGAAACATGGATATAGTGTACATTGGGGTGGGGGGTTTAAGGTACATAATTGGACCATAATTAACTTTCAGTGTAAACTGTAAAAGGTACAATATATACACCTTCCTAACAACAACAAAAGCAACCATACTAAAAGGTACAAGAGACCCCTTTTAGAGTGCCATGCCAGTAACAAGGACAAGTACAGTTTAATACCATTTTTCCTGAGGGTGTATATGAATAGAACATATGTATGTAATAATATGTTAATAGTATGGGCGGCTTTGGCTCAGTGGGCGGCTGTGGCTCAGTCGGTAGAGCGGGTTGTCCACGAATCCACTAATCGTAGTGTTGGCGGTTCGAATCCCGGCCCGGGTGATCCCATGCCGAAGTGTCCTTGGGCAAGACACTGAACCCTAAGTTGCCCCCGATGGCAAGCTAGCACCTTGCATGGAAGCTCTGCTACCATTGGTGTGTGAGTGTGTCTCATTTGTAAGTCGCTTTGGATAAAAGCGTCTGCTAAATGAATAAATGTACATGTAATAAAAATAATAGAACACTGTACACACATACATATACAACTGTATGTGCAAGTTATAAATAAAAGCATAGATTAATAGTGCAAATATAGTGTAGTGACAGTGTAGTACACTGTAATGCCAAAAGTTTGTGGACACCTGATCATCACAATGATATGTGCTTTTTGAACACACCACACCAGATTATTATAACCTCCACACTTCTGGGAAGGCTAATCACTAGTTTTTAGAGCGTGGCTGTGGGAATTTCTGCCAATTCAGCCACAAGGTCATTAGTGAGGTCATTGACGAATGTTAGGCAAGGAGGACTTGTGCACAGTCATCAATCCAAATTCATCCCAAAGGTATTCAGTGGGGTTGAGTTCAGGGCTCTTTGCAGGCCAGGCAAGGTCTTCTACTCCAACTTTGGCAAACCATATCTTCATGAATCTTGAATTTGTGTACAGGTGTGTTATCATGCTGGAACAGGTTTGGGATTACTTAGTTCCAGTGAAGGTAAAATCTGAATGCTACAGCATACAAAAACATTCTGTAAAATTGTGTGTGTAAACCTTTATGGCAACTGTTTCAGGAAGAACCACATAATTATGGCCATATAGTGTATAATAGTTACCAAACTAGTAGATGACCAGTATTTCAATTAACAGTGACAGAAAGCAATCCTTGCTGCCACTTGCTGATTCATTATGGTGATGGTCCTTGGGGGAAAAACTGTTTCTTAATCAAGCTGGCCCAGAACTATAATGATAAACCTATTGGAATCTACATTTAGGGTTGTCCCAAAGCTCTAACTGATGCCTCCTTGATTCTTCGACCATAGCTTCTTAAGCATGTGATCTGAAAATTTATCAAAGTCAACCATGTTTAAAGAAGTACCCATTCTTAATACAGGAGAGAGGAGGCTTCTAGATCAGTGATACACAATAAATCTTTGCATGATGTAAGCATACGCTATAAAAAACAAACAAACTCCAATAAATGAAAAACAACTCCAAAACAAACTCCAATAACTGACAGAATATAAAAAGCACAAATAGAAAATGTATTGTCTTAATTAAGTTAATAAAACACGTGTATGAACGTCTATAAAAAAATATGCCTTGCTTGATAAACAGCTACACGAGAAGTCAAATCCAGGGTAAAATATCAACATTTAAGCGTGCGATGTAGGTTTTACATTCTATAATGTTTAATTATACGTGTTGTCCACTAATCCACGTAGGGTTGGTGGTTCGAATCCCGGCCCAGGTGATCCCATGCCGAAGTGTCCTTGGGCAAGACACTGAACCCTAAGTTGCCCCAGATGGCAAGCTAGCGCCTTGCATGGCAGCTCTGCTACCATTGGTGTGTGAGTGTGTCTCATTTGTAAGTAGCTTTGGATAAAAGCATCTAATAAATGTAAATGTATCTCGGGAATAATACGGCGAGGAAGCTCTGCTGACAATTTTGAAACATGAGCATTATTTGTGTGTTGGACCTTTTTGATGCAGATTTAAGAAGCTTTAAAAAAAAAAAAAAATCCCTCTAATGTACACTATATGTCTAAATATTTTTAGACACCCGACCATCACACCCATATGTGGACCTTGCCTAAACTGTTGCCACAAAGTTGGAAGCACACAACTGAATATGACGTTTTAGTGGAACTAAGAAACCCAACCCTCTTTCAGCATGACAATGCCCCTTTGCACAAAGTGAGGTTCATGAAGACATGGTTTGCCAAGGTTGGAGTGGAGGAACTCGGGTGGCCTGCACAGAGCCCTGACCTCAACCCCACTGAACTTTTGGGATGAACTGGAATGCTCACTGTGCACTAGGCCTCCTCCCTTAACATCACTGCCTGACCTCACTAATGCTCTTGTGCTGAATGGGCAAATCCTAACAGTCATGCTCCAAAATCTACTGGAAAGCCTTCCCAGAAGAGTGGAGGTTATCAAATCTGGAATTGGATGTTTCAACAAGCACATATGGATGTGATGGTCAAGTGTCTACAAACATTTGGCCATGTATAAACATATCCATATGAGGTCTGGAATTCCTCTGTCTGCTAACTGGGTTGGTCTTTAGCAGGTCGATATTCGATATAGCTCAGGTGAGTGGAGGAAATCTTTATATGACCAAGTAAATCTGAGAAAAAATGTATATTTCTGATACTAGAATGTGAGTGTGTAGAGCCTAAACTGACTATATACAGTGCCTTGCGAAAGTATTCGGCCCCCTTGAACTGTTCGACCTTTTGCCACATTTCAGGCCTCAAACATAAAGATATAAGACTGTAATTTTTTGTGAAGAATCAACAACAGGTGGGACACAATCATGAAGTGGAACCAAATTTATTGGATATTTCAAACTTTTTCAACAAATAAAAAACTGAAAAATTGGGCGAGCAAAATTATTCAGCCCCCTTAAGTTAATACTTTGTAGCTCCACCTTTTGCTGTGATTACAGCTGTAAGTCGCTTGGGGTATGTCTCTATCAAATTTGCACAT
>JAFFST010049713.1:26786-39286 GCA_022414735.1 Noturus placidus
TATGAAGGAAAATCATTGAAATAAACAAGGTTGCCCAAACTTTTGCAGACCACTGTATATATATAATTTAATATATAATCATAATAGTATGAGTAATAGTTTGTGTGAATAATTATTCCATGTCATTGGAAGATGAAGATTTAAGACCACAATTAATCTATTTTTTCCTATATAATACTTCATAATGATATTTGATCATAAGATCTATAAGTTGATTTATAATTTGTATATTTATATACTCATACAATAGTATATTCATATACTTTTACACTGTCCCTTCCTAGTTTTAAATAACATTTGGAATGTCATCCATTATAGCATTCATTATTATAATGCTGTTACAATTATTATGCAGTAATATCAAGGTTAAATAAGGTAGAAATGATATTAGGTATTTACTGCTGTTGAGGGGAAACAAGCATCCTTAAATGAACAAATGACACCAGTAGTTATTAAACACAAGGTTGTTTTTTTTTTAAAAAACACTTCATCAGACAACGAAGCAATTAAACATGTACGGATGCGTTAGTGACCTGAAATCAGTACCAGAACAGATTTTACACACGTGCTGCACGTGAACCTTGATCACAAATGATCGAAATTCATGTCTCCTTAAAGCCAGTGACATTTTGCAGATCTTGGCAGCAGAGAAGCGAGAGGGTCACTGTGAGGATGTCAGGATCAGATTAGTATAAGGTAACAACAATGATCAAAGCTCTGATATTGGTGTTTATATCGTAATGTCAACAAACAAATAGGATGGAGATATCTTTCAGATAGGCACAGTTTTCAGTTAAAACAGTGGTAACGATGATTTAATAATACTAGAACACTATTTCCTATACTAATTTATAATTCTTTCTTGCACTTTGCTTTTAGTCATTCTCTAGTTACTATAACATGCGTTGTAATGTGACACGCTGTATTTTGGTTCTGGAAATTATTATTTTTTCGGTCATTTCCTGCATTTCACCTTTGCTTTTCTGGTTCACTCGAAGCATCACACATTCTGACCAGCTTAGAATATCTTGCTGTATTTTTAGATCTCAGACTGATGTTTAAAAAATAGGAAGTCAGCTTGAAAAATAATTGTTAAAAATCATTATTAGTAAAACTGCAGTACTTATAACTTGTATATCACAAGAGTCATTGTCTTTAAACCTTGGAGGGACATGTCAGGTTTGGGCTGTATGTAGTATGGCTTATAGTTATGTAATACATACAGTGGCAGAAATTATTATTGAACGTGTCAACATTTTTTTTTTCAGTAAATATATTTTTAATGAGGACATTTACATGAAATTTTCACTGGACATCAGTTTTCACTCAAGAAATCCGCAAATATAAAGAATTCACAACATTAAAGTCCATAAATGAAGTTATGTGTAATAAAGTGGAATGACACAGGAAAAAAGTATTGAACACGCTAACTGAAATGTATTTAATTCTTAGTGGAGAAGCCTTTTTTGTAATGACAGCTTCAAGATGCTTCCTGTATGAAGAAATTAATGGGCCGCAGTATTCATGTGTGATTCTGTCCCATTCTTCTAAACATATTGTCTTTAAATCTTGTTCAATTTGATTCAAGTCAGGTGATTGATTGGGCCATTCTAACATCTTGATTTTTTTCCCCCTCTGAAACCAATGGATAGTTTTCTTTGCTGTATGCTTTGGATCGTTGTCCTGTTGGAAGTTCCTCCCACATATCATCTTCATCATCCTGGTGGATATCAGCAGATTCTTCTCAAGAATCTCCCAGTAAAGGGCTCCATTCATCATTCATTCAAGTATATGAAGACTGCCAGCTGAAAAACAGCCCCAGACCATGATGCTTCATCTCCAGACTTCACTGTTGGTGTTGTGTTTTTAGGGTGATTTGCAGTGACAGCCAAAAAGTTCCATTTTGCTCTCGTCTGACCAGACTGCACTCTCTCAGTATTTCATAGGCTTGTCCAAATGAGTTCTAGCAAACTTTAAATGAGCTTCAACGTGCCTTTTCTTTAGTAATGGAGTCTTGCAGGGTGAGCGTGAGCAGTGGAGTGCATTGCCTATTGTTTTCTCTGTGACGATGGCACCTGCTGCCTCCAAGTGTTTCTGGAGCTCTTTCTGATTGGTCCTTGGCTCTTGAGCTACTCTTCTGACTATTCTTCTGACTCCCTGGTCAGAAATCTTGAGAGGAGCTCCTGTGCGTGGCTGGTTGATGAAGGAGTGATGTTGCTTCTACTTGTGGATAACGGTCCCAATGGTGCTTACTAAAAAAAATTCAGAAGATTTGAAATTCGTCTGTATCCGATTCCATCAATATGTTTCACAACAATAAGGTTGTGAAGCTCTTGGGAGAGCTCTTTGCTTTTACCCATCATGAGATGTTTCTTGTGTGACAACTTGGTAACGAAAAGCCTTTTTATAGACCATCAATTTACTAACTCAGCTGATATTAATTTGCACAGATAGGAGGTATAATTAATTACTTACGGATTTCAGCTGGCTCCTTGCCTTACCTTGCCTTGGAGAACTGCTTTTTCTTAGCCTGTTCAATATTTTTTTCCTGTGTCATTCCACTTTATTAAGACATAACTTTATTTAATGAACAAAATGTTGACTCGTCCAATACATATTTCCCCGCACTGTATTTATATCATACGTAATACAATACAGTCATGTTCACTTTGACATGAAGTCAAATGGTTGTGGATAAAAGCGGCTGTAGTTGATTCACAAACACACCATTGTGTGTGTGTGTGTGTGTGTGTGTGTGTGTGTGTGCGTCTGTGTGTGAGTGTGTGTTTCATTTATGAGTGTTGGCAAAGTGTATACTTTTGATGCATAAACATGAATAAAAAGTTATGTGTGCCATTAAAGAAGGGGGGGGGCAAGGTGGCTTAGTAGTTAGCGTGTTTGCCTCCCACCTATAGGGTTGAGGGCTCGATCCCCCCCACTGCCCTGTGTGTGCACAGAGCTTGCATGTTATCCCCCTGCTTCAGGGGTTTCCTCCAGGTACTCCATTTTCCTCCCCCCAGTCCAAAGACATGCATTGTATGCTGATTGGCATGTCCAGAAGTGCCGGTAGTGTATGAATAAGTGTGTGAATGTGTGTGTGTCCTGTGATGGATCGGCACCCCGTGTGCCCCTTGCCCCCTGGGATAGGCTCCAGACTCCAGGCTTCCCGCGACCCAGTAAGGATAAGTGGTGTAGATAATGGATGGATTAAAGAAAGGAAGATGTGCCTACTCTCCAGATTAAACAATACATTATTTGGGTTGTGTTGTCTTACCTGAAAAAACAGAAACAAGTGAGATTTTCAAGAAAAAATTATTTCCTGTACAAAAATGTACATAAGAAATATGAAGCAAATTTTAAAGCCAAATATTGATTTGATTTTGTTTTGTTTTTTACTGTCTCCAACTATTTTAAGTAATTTAATTAATATAGAAACTTTTTATTATTTTGAAGGCATCTTTGCTCAAGAAGATTTTTTTCACTTAAGTTAAAAAAGACTTAAGACTTTTACATGGTAATGTACTACCATAACTGAAGGCAACACAGTCAGATACAGGTAAACTGTGGTCTAGTTCAACGGCATATTTCTTAAAATGACTAAATAAGAATGTCCACATTCTCCTTTCACAGGCATCTTGGACAGTGAGACGTGTGTGAGGGAGAGAGAGAGAGAGAGAGAGAGAGAGAGAGAGAGAGAGAGAGAGAGTGCTACTGGTGTATTTCCAGTTAAACAGAACACTTGCCAAGCTTTTCACTTCCTACAATTTTGTAGCTGCATGAAAGCTAAATATGTTTTTCCATGAAAAAAATTGGGTGTGTGTGACCGTGTGAAAGGGGTATGGAAGGAGAGAGTGTGAGAGAACATGTATTTTTTGTTATATATTTGAGTATTTTTTTGTTATATATTGTTACATGCATACATTTGTTTAAATAACATTTGGAACATCATCCGTTATAGCTTGAGCTTCATCCTTACTTCTTTATTATAATGCTGTTAAAATTATTATGCAGTATTATCAAGGTTTAATAAGGTATACATGATATTAGGCATTTACTGCTGTTTAATTTTGTAGCAAAACTCATTAGCCTTCATTGTCTTCATGGTCTGAAAAGTGACTCTTACCACTTAATATGCTGCTTTCTTTACTGACATACAAACATTTTTCGTTAACATTTCATTTTGTGTTAGAAAACTAATGTTTGGCAAGCTAAAAAATTTTTTTGTAATTGCGTGATAATGTAGAAGTAATAAAAAAAAATAAATCTATAACACAGTTTGTACTAAACAAAATAGGGTGCCTAAACATTTGCACGGTATGGTAGGCGTGAACAAGGACTGAATTAAATGCATGTTAAAGAAAGTACAATATTAACTAATATTAACAACATTTTTAACTAGAGCGGTCTGGTTTTATATGCAGAAACTGAAACACATAAGACAGGCAAAGGGTTCGGCAGAACTGTGATATGTTGGAACAACTTACCAGCCAATTTCCTTATTAAACAGCATGATAATATAGTTAAGAGGCATTTTAAAGGCAAAAGGGTGAAGGGTGAGCAGCCAAATATTTGATTTTATGACTGCTGTTTATAATTATTTACTTCATATACTGAAAAATGTAAAGACATTTACACTCATCTGTATATCATTAGTAATAGCATTGCATATTTTCAGGATTTTGCAATATGTTGTTATGTTTCTTATCTATGTGAAATTTGGGACTAAAGTTTATAACTACATCACATTAAAAGGCCTTGCAAGAATGTCCTTAAACAGTATCAATTGTTCTCAGGTAGATTGTTTACACAATAATGGTGAACAATCGGCACAGTGGTGGCTCAATGGTTAAGGCTCTGGCTTACTGAGCAGAAGGTCAGGGGTTCACTGCCAAGCGGCCACTGCTGGGCTCGTGGGCCTCATGGCTGACCCTATGCGCTGACCCCAACTTCCCAGCAACCTGGGATATGCGAAGAAAATAATTTCACTGTGCTGTAATGTACATGTGACTAATAAAGGCTTCTTCTTCTTCTTCTTCTACCAGGTCCT
Organism: Noturus placidus; assembly: GCA_022414735.1. NCBI lineage: Eukaryota > Metazoa > Chordata > Actinopteri > Siluriformes > Ictaluridae > Noturus > Noturus placidus. Next base: position 31,834 of record JAFFST010049713.1, read on the forward strand.
GATCAGTAAAAATCCCATAGTAAGACTAATGAAAGAAAATAGATTAGAAGCCAAGAAGATTGCTATCTAGCTGGAAAAATAGATATTCTTGCACACTGATTCTATGTAACTGTATGCAATTGCTATGCAATAACACTTAACTACACAGTATTATTGAGTAGTTATCTGGGTAGGTACAAGTGTGATAGCACACAAAGAACACATTTTAATGTAATGTCATCCATATGATGTGAAACTTTTAGGCCTCGACAAAAATTGGTAATTGTTGGTAGGCAAGAAGGCAACAAGCCACAACTTTATGAAAAAAAGAATAATTAATACTAGCTACCACTACAACAGCAACAAACTTTTTTCTAAAAGCTCTATGATGTTCATCGTAAGCATGTTTATGAGGCTGGAATGGCCTATTTGATCACTGTATAGGATTGTCTCAATGAAAATGTGAACAGTGAATTTATTGTGTTTTGGAAGGTTTTGTGTCATATGTCTTGCAGGCCAAGGAGAGGCTTAGTGGTTGGCATTTTTGCCTCGCACGTCTGGGGTTGGGGGATCGATTCCCGCCTTCACCCTGTGTGCCCAGATCTTGCCTGTTCTCTCTGAGCTTCGGTGGTCTAATCTGGGTAGCCCGAGTTCCTCCCCCAAAGACACGCATTGTAGGCTGATTGACATTTCTAAATTGTCTGCAGTATGTGTGCGATTGTGCCCTGTGATGGGTTGGCAGCCCGTCCAGGGTGTCCCCCGCCTTGTGCCCCGAGTCCCATGGGATAGGCTCCAGACCCTGTGTAGGATAAACAGTACAGAAAAAGGATGAATGGACAACCTAAAGGGGGGTTTCCAGTACCTGTTTCAAAGACAAAACTTTGTTGATATAGTTACCTAATGTTTTCTGCTACGTTTTCCATATTTGTATTTCACATATACATACTAAGACACATTCTCTTTTTCTCATTACAGACTGTCCTAAGGTGTAATAGCATCAAACCTACTTTGATTGAGGCCACTTTGGATCAAGAAAGAAAGCAGTCCCAAAAGAAGGTTAAGAGATTTTCAACAAAAAAGGCCAAAAAAGAAGGCTTACTACAATAAAAGATGAGATCTCTGAAAAAACAGAGAGGACGCTCTCCTCTGTCCACACGGGCAAAGAGTGTGAGGAAAAGAGGAGATAAACATGACAGACAATCACAAACTACACCTGCTGCAGCGTCATCCCAGAAAAACACTCCATCCAAGTTGGACAACTCTGAAGGGAAGACAGTCAAGAGGAGCAATACTCCAAACAGGGAAGGGCTAAAAGGACAGATAAAAGGACTGTCTGTGGAAGTAGATCAAGCTGAGCAAATTGTAGTGAGGGTCAATAAAATGACTACTCCCGAAAACACTAGCTCAAAAACGCATAACATTACTATGACAAACAGTATAACCAGCAACCCACTGAGCACAAACACAGCAGCCAATAGCTCAAACAAAAGCAGCTCTATCATCACCAGTCATAGTCCACCAGTCACACTCTCCAGTAGGAAAACGGCAACCTTCAAAGCCAGAGTGCCCAAGAAAAAGTACATGTATGAACATGGAACTGTCAGCACCTCTCCAATCAGTCCTCCTGCACCTTCACTTGCACTTAATAGCAATCACCTCAGTAAACTTTGTAACCCCATTACTTCTAATAGCCAGCCTGTAGCCAATAATGTTTTAACAGAAGCTGACAAAGTTGTTATGTCGGTTAACATAAATAGCAAAATTTTTGCAGAAAATAAAACAAGCACAGAAACCTCAACACTCAATTGTGTGAGTAGGGATGAGGTTGTCAAAGATGAAGTTCCATGTGTGAGAAAATGCATTGTGGAACAAGTGAAAACAGATGCATTTGGAGAAGTTGCCCCAAACTTAGCTTGCTCAGCAGCCACAGAAACAGCTGGTGAGAACTCTCCAGGTCTGGGGGTGGTGGAGCCCTCTAAAGTGCACCAAAATATACGGACTACCTTAAACATACCAAAAAGCCCAGTAACTAGAGCATTATCCCTGCCTCCACCCCTTACCCAAAGCAACCATCAACTTGAACAAGAAAGCTTTTCAGGAATAGCAGAGGCACTGGCTAAAGGCCTGAAGAATCAAAGAGTGTTAGCTCGTCATCAGAGAACAAAGGAGGTAGATGGAGAAGAGCAAATCAAAGAATGTGTTTTTATCCGTGGTGTGGTGCGTGGGGCTACTAAAGAGCAGCTCAATGTAGGATTGCAGATTAATGGGGAGGAGATGCAACTTTTGCTCCCATTTAATACATTAGTAAATCACCCAGACCAAACTATTGACCTCATCTTAGATGCCCCTCCTCCAGGAAATGATCCAGTGGAAGTCGGGACACGTGTTTGTGTGCCTTATGGAGAAAATAAGGGGAAGGAATGGTACAGGGAAGGAGTAGTGTCACAGGTGGACTCCCATCCAGCTGTTGCTTGCCCCTATAGAGTGCTACTGCATGAAGAGAATAATCATAAGAAAGCAGGGGAAAAACGAGATGAGGGGCAACAGAGAACTGGCATTCAGGCTGTGTGGGTCTCCCGACAAAACCTGCGCCTTCTTGTCCCACCATGGGAAGGAGACGTGCAAGAGAGAGAAGAAAGAGAAAGAAGTGAAGATATGGATGTAGAGCGAGAGATGTGTCAGCTTAGTAGGGGAATGACTATGGCTGGTACAAAGCCACACCAGAAGAATTCTGAAATTGGTGGTCAACAGTATGAGGGCACAACTACTTCATCTGCATCCTCACCAGCAATTATGATGTCAAACAGTGCATTAATCATAGTGACTGGAAGAGACAGTCAGATGGCCGAGGACACAGATAGAGAAAGAGCAAGAGAAAGAGAGAGAGAAAGAAAGCAGCTACAAACTCCAGAGGTTGACTTGGAAGTTTTAAGGCTTAACCTGGCACCTCTTCATGAAGCAGTAGGCACTTTAGTTTCAGGAGTACCCAAAACAGTTAGACCCAGCAACCACCGACAGATAATTTCTAAGCCTTCTGGATACTCAAGTCCCATCTCAGTTGTCCGAGGTCTCGCTGGCACATCCTTGGGTACTCACTTGACTGGACTGCCATCAGACAGCCCTCAGCCACCTGCTTCTTCAGCTTTTGTTAGTTCTGATGGAGTTCCTTTGCAACCCCACTCTACAACTGTGCCTCCTTCACCTAGCTCAAAAGGTTCCCTTACACCCCTGGAGAAGACTTCCACTCCTTCCCAGACTTCTGTTCTTATCCAAGGGAGTTCTGCTTCATCCTCAGCTTCCTCCTCACGATCACGAACTCCACTTTCTGCTGCTCAGCAAATATATAAGAAGGGTGACGTGGTGTGTACACCTAATGGTATCCGCAAGAAATTTAATGGAAAGCAGTGGCGTCGCTTGTGTTCGAAGGATAATTGCATGAAAGAGTCTCAGCGTAGGGGCTACTGCTCTCGACATCTCTCCATGCGCACTAAAGAGATTGAAGGAACGGGTGGAGAGAGGGAGCTTAAGAGAGGGGGCGGGAGCAGTTCAGGAACTGCAACCCCTTCAGATTTGCGAGGCCGTGCTAGCAGTGAGTTTGACTGGGAGGAGACATCACGGGACAGCAGTGAGACCAGCAGTCGGGGAACTGACTCACGACCACGTCTTGTTCTTCCATCGCTTCTGCCACAGGATTTTTCACGCTTTGACTTTGATGAATGTGAGGCTGCTACTATGCTTGTGTCTTTGGGGAGCTCACGTTCGGGAACACCCTCATTTTCCCCTATATCAAATCAGTCACCTTTCTCTCCAACTCCTTCTCCCTCTCCTTCTCCGCTCTTTGGTTTCCGTCCTGCCAATTTCAGTCCTATTACAACTTTAACAGTCTTACCGCCTCGTCGCCACCGGCATACAAGTGGTACTAGTAGCTCTAAGCTTAGTACCTTAGTGGCAGAGAAGGATCGGGAGAGACTTTCATCTGGCATTGTACCATCTTTCCAAACCAGTTTAACTTTTACAGTACCAGTGAGTCCTAACAAGCATAAATCAGATACCTCACAACCAACAGCTCTTGTTATGCAGGATTGCACCAAGCTTGAACTAGACCAGAGCACAGGAGATCTCTCAGTAGGAACTTCCTTTCATGTACTTTCTCCTCAGACAACCACTTTCTCTCACTGCAGAAGGCCCACCTCATCCACAACTTCTTCACTACCACCTTCTCCTTTAACCTTAGAATCAGGGTCACAACGTGCAGTCCCTCAGCAGACACTGCGTGACTCTCCTGTAATTGTACGAAATCCTGAGGTTCCTCTAGCAAAATTTGCAGAATGTCCACTGGTCAAGGTTGCCGCTCAAGAGGAATCCAACTCCAAGCAAGACAGATTGACTGGCGTTCTCCCTGGTGCAGGATTACAGATGCCTGTTCCAATTAATGCTGCAGCCTCCACTAATGGGGCAGTCTTATTACATAGCCCTTCATCAACTCTGGTTTTGGTGTCTTCCATCTCTTCCCTTCCAAACTCCAACCCTACAAGCCTCACCACTCAATCCAACCCTGCCTTGGCCTGCATATCAGTGCCCAGTCCTGCCCCTGATTCTGCTTCCTTTGGTTCAGGAGGAGGAGATCAGGGAAAGGGTGGAATAACAAAATTACAGCAGCCAGTTCCATGTCATCCTGCCCCGACTGCTTTGTTGCCACTTTTACTTCCTGCAGAGACTTTGCACCCAGTGCCATGCAAGGACATCATCATGGGACGACCAGGAACTGGTAAGAAATTTCAGTTCAAATTTTAAATGCATTAAATGTCAACATTTATTCTCTATAGTCTGGCTAGTGTATTCAGTTGCATCTCTAAATTTCTCTTAATCAGCTTTGGGTCAGTGAAAAAGAAAGGTGTTCTCAAACTCATGAACAGCAATATATTTAATCCTAGCCAGAACCAGAAGTTCATTTCCATGTCACTGTGCCAAGGGCCTGTTGTACCTGGCACATAAAAATAAATAAATACAGACATACATACATACATAAAAAATCTGGTATAAGATAAAAGCAGAACAAACAATAATTTTAGGTTTTTACTCCATTGTATACACATATCTGCTTTAAAATGATATGTTTTATACACACATGCAGTAGGAGTTTGGATCAATGCACTAATTTACAAGGCAACAACTGAAATGAATCAAGGCAACAAGCATAAATCAATAATTATCCATTATAAATGGACTATTCTTGAAAAAGGACAGACAATATGTATGTATAAAATAATTCATATTTTTAAACTGATACGTAACTAATTTAACAGGCAAGCGAGGTCCTTCTCTACATCAGCATCATTGGCAAATTAACGCTAGGCCTATCCTAGATTCTGAACAAAGTTGTTCACAAATCGATTGAAGACTATGAAATTGTATTACATTGTATCACATCACATTCAGGGGTATTGTCAAACCATTTCCTTTAAATTGAAATTGTATTGTATCGTGTGGAAGTTTAAGGTTTCCACCCCATTTTGCAGATCCTCTCACAGGGTGAGGTGAGTTGCACATGTATCATTAGGAGTTCATTTTGAAATGTGCGCATCAGAAGTCAGACCTCAGATATAGACTCACCAACTATATACACTGTTGAGTGACAACTGGACATGAGTTTGCCTAAGGCATGTCTTATATACAGCTCATCCGGAAAGTATTCACAGCGCTTCACTTTTTCAACATTTTGTTATGTTACAGCCTTATTCTAATATGGATTAAATTCATTATTTTCCTCAAAATTCTACAAACAATACCCCATAATGACAATATGAAAGATGTTTGTTTGAAATTTTTGCAAATTTATTAAAAATAAAAAACAAACAAAAAGCACGTGTACATAAGTATTCACAGCCTTTGCCATGACACTGAAAATTGAGCTCAAGTGCATCCTGTTTCCACTGATCATCCTTGATGTGTTTCTACAAGTTGATTGGAGTCCACCTGTGGTAAATTCAGTTGATTGGACATGATTTGGAAAGGCACACACATGTCTATATAAGGTCCCACAATTAACAATGCATGTCAGAGCACAAACCAAGCCATAAAGTCCAAGGAACTGTCTGTAGACCTCCAAGACAGTATTGTATTGAGGCACAGATTTGGGGAAGGGTACAGAAACATTTCTGCAGCTTTGAAGGTCCCAATGAGCACATTGGCCTCCGTCATCTGTGAATGGAAGAAGTTTGGAACCACCAGGACTCTTCCAAGAGCTGGCCGCCCGGCCAAACTGAGTGAGAAGGGGAGAAGGGCCTTACTCGGGGAGGTGACCAAAAACCCGATGGTCACTCTGACAGAGCTCCAGCGTGTCTTTGTGGAGAGAGTTTCTGTGTTTTTCAGTGGCAGGAACTGGGAGACTAGTGAGGATCGAGGGAAAGATGAATGCAGCAATGTACAGAGACATTCTTGATGAAAACCTGATCCAGACCGCTCTGGACCTCAGACTGGGGTGAAGGTTCATCTTCCAACAGGACAAAGACCCTAATCACACAGCCAAGATAACGAAGGTGTGGCTACAGGACAACTCTGTGAATGTTCTTGAGTGGCCCAGCCAGAGCCCAGACTTGAACCTGATTGAACATTGCTGGAGAGATCTGAAAATGGCTGTGCACTGATGCTCCCCATCTAACCAGATGGAGCTTGAGAGGTCCTGCAAAGAAGAATGGGAGAAACTGCCCAAAAATAGGTGTGTCAAGCTTGTAGCATCATACTCAAAAAGACTTGAGGCTGTAATTGGTGCCAAAGTTGCTTCAACAAAGTACTGAGCAAAGGCTGTGAATACTTACAGTGGGGGAAAAAGTATTTGATCCCCTGCTTATTTTGTACGTTTGGCCACTGACAAAGAAATGATCAGTCTATAATTTTAATGGTAGGTTTATTTGAACAGTGAGAGACAGAATAACAACAAAAAAATCCAAAAAGACGCATGTCAAAAATGTTATAAATTGATTTGAATTTTAATGAGGGAAATAAGTATTTGAAGTACTTTTCGCACATACATTAAATTCATTTACAACATTTTTGACCTGCGTTTTTCTGGATTTTTTTTGTTGTTATTCTGTCTCTCACTGTTCAAATAAACCTACATTAAAATTATAGACTGATCATTTCTTTGTCAGTGGGCAAACGTACAAAATCAGTAGGGAATCAAATACTTTTTTCCCCCCCACTGTATGTACATGTGCTTTTTTTGTTTTTTATTTTGAATAAATTTGAAAAGATTTCAAACAAACGTCTTTCACGTTGTCATACTTGGATTTAAGCACATTTTTTTTACACGGTACTGGGTCATTGAGTAGCAGTATTATGTCCAGTATTATGTCCACTGTCTAACAATTTGATGTAACTACAGCAAGTCACTCTGAAATATGACAACTCAAACTAGCGAATTAAAAAGCACTAAAGTAGCCTACACCTATGCTCACATTATGATTTCATTACT
>JAFFST010049713.1:41786-46836 GCA_022414735.1 Noturus placidus
CAGTAGCGTTCTGCGACTAATGCTCATAATATATAAGAAAAGCACACTCACCAAGGGAGGAAGGAATGAGATGATAGCTAAGTGGATAGCTCCATACTGTGTTTATGTAGTAAAACGTTCACGCAGCCAATAAGGAGAAAGATAAAGATTGATATGTGATGGCAATTTTTTATAGTGAATACTATGTCTTTGCGTGACCTTGTTGCAAGTGGATGAGGTGGTATCCAGGTCTTCTACACCACCCCAGATGATTAGGAAGGTTGAAATAGAACATGAAATGAGTATCCTAATTTTATATAACATAAAACATTATTGTATGATTACCAAAATATGTTTTATGTCCAAGCTGAATTTTATTTCGTCTAAGATGACAACGCCGCAGGTTACCCAAGTTTGAGCTCTGTCTCTGCACATTCTCCTTGTTGGAGAATAAGCCTGACAAAAACGGTAGGCAGTACATGCTTTCCATGCGTAATCGCATCAGAAATAGACAAAGGTAGGTGGCTAGTTAAATTAAAAGGGAATTAAATCGATATAAAAAAAATGTCAGCCTCATTATCTGGTGTTCTGAAGCAGAATTTATGTAGGAATGCTGTATTTATACATACATTTCTGACAGACTGAAAAGTGAAAAGTTTGTATCAGCCTGTGAGGCTTGTTCTCCTGTTTGTTGTCTGTTTTTATCAAAACAGCAGGACATACAGTGCACTTGCGTTACAGAGTACCCAATCACTTACATTATATTAATTCATTTAGCAGATGCTTTTATCCAAAGCGACTTACAAATGAGAGCACACTCACACACCAATGGGAGCAGAGCTGCATGCAAGGTGCTAGCTTGCCATCGGGGGCAACTTAGGGTTCAGTGTCTTGCCCAAGGACACTTCGGCATGGGATCACCCGGGCCGGGATTCGAACCACCAACCCTACGATTAGTGGATTAGTGGACAACCCGCTCTACCGACTGAGCCACAGCCGCCCACTTATTTTACCGCTTGGCCACTTTTCCGGGTTTGTGTCACTAGCAAACAAGTTCAATTGTCCTGAGTACATATCGACCATCTATTTAACAACAAAAAAAAAAAAACCTTTTTTGATCCAAAAAAAAAAAAAAAAACTTGAATATTTTTTTTCAGTATAAGTAAAAGAAAGCCTGATATGGCTATTATTCATTTATTTTCTATCTTATATTGCAGTAATTTTAGTGTGTGGCTTGGCATGACACTACCCCTTCCCACAATCAACAATCGGATGGATTCCCTCCCAGTGATAGTCATTACTCTTGTTTGCATAAAGTTGAACAGGATGATCAGTGTATATTGTTAGTATTTTGTCATCTGGGAGACATGTAACTATCCTATTTAGTGTCTGAAGGGCAGGACTAAATGAAAAAGAAAAAAAAGATTTTTAAACAAAATAAAAACAATTTACACCGATGATCATGTTCAAAAGTTTACACCCCCTGGCTCTTAATGTATCGTGTTGCCTTCTGGAGCATCAGTGAATGTTTGCACCTTATGTAATAGTCGTGTACGAGTCCCTCAGTCGTCCTGGATCTCGACATCATGGTCGCTGTTGAAAAGCGGTCAGATATGCAGAATATACTGGAAAAGCAAAGAATGTGCAGGACATGGAAAAAAATTCTGAAAAGCAGTGGGCAGTTTAACTGCTCAGGACAAACAGTGTCTGTAAACTTTTGAACGGGGTAATTTTTTATAAATTCAGCTATTATGTTGTCTTGTGGACTATATGTAAATATCTGTTATGTGAAATAGCTTATTCAGGACAGAACTAAATAAACAACAACATGGGATTTTTATGATCGCTCTTATTGTGTTAACAGATTTAAGATTTATCAGATTCTGCAAGGGGTATGCAAACTTTTGGGCAGAACTGTAAGTTAGGCTGATAAGATAAACTTATTAAAGACAGAGGAAATCACATTACTGATTCAGACTTTAATGTCTTTGTATTTGTTTGACATGAGAAAGAAATGATTTGTTTATTTCCAAATCAAGGTATTCATTTGCGAGTTGTGTTGTGTTGTGTATAGAACCTCCCACTCTTGTCTGTTTGTTCAGGGATTTTTGTGTCACACAGTGTTGGAAAAATCGCGTCTCTCACGTCACGGGTGATGGGATGGTCAGCTAGTGTAACCTGAATTTGATTTGAGATTGTGTCCTTGGGAAAGAGCGCCTTTCTCTTAGTCTTGCTCTTCCTCTGTTCGTGCCTCCTCGTCTAACTCAATCTCTGTACCCTCATCCTCCTCTTCCTTCTCTCCTTCCTCCCTTTGATTCTTCCAGCCTTGTGCACTGTACAGCAGTTAGCAACAAAGGCCTCTTTAGTTACTATTTTTATTTAAGTCTGTGTTCATGTCCCGTCGTCCTGTTTTGGAAGCTTATCAGCTGAACCGTGGCTGGCAGGTGTAGCCATTTCTTACAATAGATTATTATAATGCACTTTCTTTTTTTAAAGAAACATGTAAGTTTGTATGGGACTCTTTGTATTAAATTGTCTACAGCAAATAGAGTTGAATAAAGTGGAATTGCTTTATTGTCCTTGATGTATATCACATTACGACGTAATTTTCCTTATATTGTAGAATTATAGAAGTGCAGAGGAAAGCTCTTTAGCTTTCAGAATGGTTGTTGTTGTCTTTTTGTTTTTGTTGTTACTTCTGCTTTTTGAATTTGATGCTTTTTCTGTTCTACTGTTCCAAAAATCCAGGACGAGAGATTAAAAGTGTGCTTAGAGGTGGAGCACTTCACTGCAAGAAGTGATTTTGCAAGTATATAAGGATTTGCAATCAGACTGAACTGCAGTGAAATCCTGTTAAGAGTTTATTGCCAGTGGATTAAAAGACCACTAAGCTTGAGAAGTGTCAGTCAGAGTGCCATATCATAGTGTAAGTGATCATTAAAAACTAGTGGCTCACGTGGTAGAGCGGGTTGTCCACTAATCGTAGGCTTGGTGGTTTGATTCCCGGCCCGGATGACTCCACATGCCGAAGAGTCCTTGGGCAAGACACTGAACGCCAAGTTGCTCCCGATGGCAAGCTAGCACCTTGCATGGCAGCTCTGCTACCATTGGTGAGTGAATGAGACACTGTGCTACATAAGTGCAAATATTTGTAATTTTTCATTAATACAGTTGGCAAAGCATGCAGTCTATTTGATTTGTGCAAATTATTTTGATGAATATTCTAACTGGATAATTTCAATAGTGGTTTAATGTAATGTAGTTGTTTTGGTCTCTGGCTGAATCACAATTTTAATCATCCACGCTGAAGAGTAAAAAAAAAGTTCCAATCTTAATGACCTACTGCATCATTTTATAAGCATTATTATATTAGTAAATACAAGAAGTATATCAGGTCACTTTACGCTAACATACAGTTACAAAGATCGCGAGGATTTTTTTCGGAATATGCCCTACTAGGTGTTGTATATACGTTGGAGTCCAAAAAGTTCAAAAGTAAAAGTTCAGTATCTTGAATATTTAATATTCAGGGTTCTGCACTATTACTAACTCCCTTTTTAAATGGAAGCAAATTCGTGATATTGATATTGACCGTGTTAACTGCATTGTGCAAAAGGTCAGATTTCCCTCATGTCTAATCTCTTCTATTAAAGCACGTGTTCAGACGACACAGACGGCTCGAGTTCATGCTGTCGTTACAGCAAAAAGGGGACGTACCTAATACTAATAAACTCTGAAAATCATCTTTTAAAAGATTCAACTTTTCACTCAAGTTGGTGTCAATAATATCATTTGTAATAAAGAAATCGTTGTATTGAATTAGAAAAGAATTAAATTAGAATTAAATTAGAATCTAAATTAGAATTAAATTAGAATTAAATTAGAAAATTTGGGGCGGCGGTGGCTCAGTCGGTAGAGCGGGTTGTCCACTAATCCACTAACCGTGGGGTTGGTGGTTCGAATCCCGGCCCGGGTGATCCCATGCCGAAGTGTCCTTGGGCAAGACACTGAACCCTAAGTTGCCCCCGAAGGCAAGCAAGCACCTTGCATGGCAGCTCTGCTACCATTGGTGAGTGAATGAGACACTGTGCTACATAAGTGCAAATATTTGTAATTTTTCATTAATGCAGTTGGCAAAGCATGCAGTCTATTTGATTTGTGCAAATTATTTTGGTGAATATTCTAACTGGATAATTTCAATAGTGGTTTAATGTAATGTAGTTGTTTTGGTCTCTGGCTGAATCACAATTTTAATCATCCACGCTGAAGAGTAAAAAAAAAGTTCCAATCTTAATGACCTACTGCATCATTTTATAAGCATTATTATATTAGTAAATACAAGAAGTATATCAGGTCACTTTACGCTAACATACAGTTACAAAGATCGCGAGGATTTTTTTCGGAATATGCCCTACTAGGTGTTGTATATACGTTGGAGTCCAAAAGTCAGAGACCACATTGAAAATCTGGGATTTTTAAAAAAATTATTTAAACATGGACATAAACAGAAGGTTTTAGAATTGTGAAATATTTCAAACAACAAAAAGTAAAAGTTCAGTATCTTGAATATTTAATATTCAGGGTTCTGCACTATTACTAACTCCCTTTTTAAATGGAAGCAAATTCGTGATATTGATATTGACCGTGTTAACTGCATTGTGCAAAAGGTCAGATTTCCCTCATGTCTAATCTCTTCTATTAAAGCACGTGTTCAGACGACACAGACGGCTCGAGTTCATGCTGTCGTTACAGCAAAAAGGGGACGTACCTAATACTAATAAACTCTGAAAATCATCTTTTAAAAGATTCAACTTTTCACTCAAGTTGGTGTCAATAATATCATTTGTAATAAAGAAATCGTTGTATTGAATTAGAAAAGAATTAAATTAGAATTAAATTAGAATCTAAATTAGAATTAAATTAGAATTAAATTAGAAAATTTGGGGCGGCGGTGGCTCAGTCGGTAGAGCGGGTTGTCCACTAATCCACTAACCGTGGGGTTGGCGGTTCGAATCCCGGCCCGGGTGATCCCATGCCGAAGTGTCCTTGGGCAAGACACTGAACCCTAAGT
>JAFFST010049713.1:73126-89817 GCA_022414735.1 Noturus placidus
CCCCCTCTAGATATGTGGGGATGGGGGCCAGTTTTCAGGCCGTGGGGGTAGACTGTCTCAGGTCCAGAGGGGTGTGAGTGAAGATATGACCAGTGATGAGGAACGCATGGTCATCTGTGAAGAGGAGGGGGATGATGATGTTATTGGTGAGTCAAGATTATTCATTTACCATCGTCTTCTAAATGTAATCAAATTCAGCATTTTAGCTGCCACATGCTTATTTATGTTTCCAATGAAACTTTATCCAAATCCCCCAGCAACACGGTTTCAACTGTTAAAATGCTCTTTGTGAGCAGATACCAAAGTATATACCACTAACTACTATTTAACTATAACTAAATGGGATTTTCTGTGATCAGCGATTCAGACCTCCGATTGACAACAGAATATAATGTCAACACATTGTGAACAGTGCTAGTGCTAGAAAAGTGTTTATAATGTTTTTGTTTTTACATGCAAGTTGTGAACACCTGATTGATTCGACAAGCTATATAGTCACCGAGCCAGGTTATTTCGGTAAAGATGTGGTGGTTAACATTTAACGTTTTGTATCAGGTGGACAAAATTCAGATTTCTTTTGAAGCCTTTGTGCAGCATTCATGTGTCTAATACATCCACCCACCCTCTCCAGCACAGTGTAGGTAGCTTGGGTGAGAGGGACTCTTCTGCCAACAGAGCCTGCACAGCTTGTAGCTGTGCCTAGGAAATAGTTTCAGCAATGTTGGTTTGTGTGTTGCATTTAAGCATGTTTGAGGAGGCTTTACAGCAGGGGACAGTGCCATTGATGGCACTTGTCCCATTTAAATGTTTAAAATATGTCTAATGATAGTTTTGGATGATATCCTTTTGATTCTGGACCATGAAAGCAGTTGGAAGAATTGCAGACAGAGCTCTTTTGCCAGAAGTAAAACCCTAGGGCTTTGGGATTAAGGATGTGTGGGTGTGACCACTATGTTTACGAAAGAACTAAAAGCAGAATATGACATAACATAACAATTGCTCTGGCTTGATCGATGTGGGAAGTGAAGCAGTCAGTGGAATGAAACAACAAAAAGGTTGTCACTCGGAAGAGAATGTACAGGTCACTGCAAACAATCCAGCGTTCAGAGCCGTTCCGGTCCTCTGCTCGACTCCATCAATAACTCGAAGGCATTCTGTCTCCCTCTCCTAACACAGAGGACCCTTATCCAGGCAGCTCTATAGACCTGAAGTGCAAGGAGAAGGTGACCGACAGCGACAGTGAAAACGGATCTGGGGACGAAGGTGAACGCAAGGTAGCACTCCGATTCTAACTTGTGGCCCCACACGTCACCAGCAAAACACATACAGTGCACATAGCCTCAAGTGGTGTTTAGTTGTAATCAGGAGTAAACAATTTGTAATTGTTGTTTTTTTTTCTGATCCACTAACTGTGGAAGTAAATTATATTGTATATCGTCATGCGGTAAGATAAAGATTCTGTGCCTTTATATTTTTTTAAAATAAATTTTTCTTTGCTCAATTATTTCCTCCTCGCTCCTCTCGCTCTCTTAGAGGGTCTTCGCCCCTGTGATCTGCTCGTCAGCATCGGGGCCCGGTCACGGGCGGAGCATATCTCTCTCCTCTTACCCTTCCTCCAGACACTCCTCGGAAACTTCCGTCAAGAGGAAGCGTGTGATCGAGGGAGGAGAGGGAGAGCGTCGGGATGGCGAAACTGGTGCGTCTCACTGTCTTCCCCTGTCTTCCTCTGGCCAGTCCATTTCAGCCAGTGCGTCTTCAACACTGGGAGCAGTGCGAGTAGCATCCACTATCGTCACTAATGTGGTACGTCCTGTCATCAGTACACCAGTGCCAATCGCCAGCAAATCGACCCAAGACAGAAAAGCCGTCGCTTCTCAGACGCAGCTTCTTATTGGATCTGGAGTGGCAGGAAGTGGAACAACTTTGGCACCGTCAGGAGTGGGCGGGTACTATTCCTCAACTTCGCCCAGTCCTGTAACTGCACCTGGAGGTCAAGGGGGACTAAATCTAGTCTTGGGAGGCACATTCCAGGCACCGTCTGCAGTGCAGCTTGTCACACCCCCTCCTTGTCAAAATCCAGCATCCCTCAACCCGGTCACTCCCACACAGAGTAATGGTCCTGCACCTCTGCCTCTGCTGCAGCCTCACATCCTGCCTACAGCCTCGCCCGCACCCTCTGCAGGCCAAAAAGCAGTCACGCAAGTACAGTACATCCTGCCCACACTCTCTGCCAACAACCCCAGGAGCCCCTCCCCTCAGCTTCCCAGCCAGCCAACCAGTATCTTCACCCTGCCTACAGCTCCACCCACACTTGCTTCAGTGGTAAATGGGAAGCAGTCATCATATACCTCTGGCCCTACAGTAGGCATGGTCAGTCCAGGAGCTAGAGGTGAGAAGTCATTTAATCCATGTCGAGGGAAAACAATATCTTGTGAAGAGGTTGCTAAGATATCAAACTAAGATATGAGGCTCTGCTGTATTGCTGCTATTGTTATATTTATTATTTTAAAATGTTAAAAAAAAAAAGGTATAGCTAAACTATGAGTTGTTCAAATATTATAGAAATTAAATTCATTCACTAAAAATGAATCAGTTGTTATGCACTGCTTTTGCTATTATGCCTTTGTAGCTTGTGCTACTGTAGATAGGTAAGGTGCTGGAGTGATAGCGCCCCTGTTATTTATATCACACTGCTGGTTTTTCTTTTTTTTTTTTCTTTTTTTTTAAATATATCTACAGTGCAAACACAGTCCCCAGTCTTACAGGGCAAGATGCTGGTTCCCATGGCAACTGTGCGGACCACTCCTGCCCCTTCTCAGCAGTTTCCCCTGATGGCTCCTCCTCTTCCTGTGCAGAATGGAGCTCAGTCAGGAAACAAGGTGGACATTCTCAAACTTACACAGCTAATGATTTCTTCCTATGCAATAGGACCGATGGGCTTTTATTTCTAGCAGTGTATTAATGATCACATGTAATACTACCTCTCCTCTTCTAGATCATCCAGATTGCCCCCATGCCTGTCGTTCAGTCCCCGCTTCCTTCAGCAGGGAGTTCATTCCCTGTAACCATGGCAGCAGCCACAGTGGTTGCCCCACCAGGCTCTACCCCCTCACAGACTGTGCTGCTGCCTCCCCCACCCACGAGGTATGATACACACACTCACACCCCCGACTACACATGCATGATTCCTCCAACACTCTACTCCCACTCTTACACAATGCTGCGGTACTAGAGTTTACTGCAGTCTCTTCCACACTTAACCGATTCTCTCTCTGCCTCTCTCAGAATCACTTATGTCCAGTCCACTCCAGGAGGCCCCTCCCCTATCCCACTTGTATCCACTGCAACAGGCTCCTCCTCCCAAACGGCCCCTCCAGCATCTGGATCAGCATATGTGCCGTCTCCTTTGGCCACCTTTGCAGCGATCGCTCATTCGGGACAGACCTTAGTGCAGCCGCTTATTGCTGGTTAGTGTATGTGAAGTGTATCAGCTGTGTAACATTTACACAGTTTACCTCTCACCCCAAACATTATCACTCCGCCAGAGCGGCAGAGTGATAATGTGATAATCTTTAGTTTTGCCTTGGAACCCTGAGGCTTATGGAGAACTATATCATTCAGGGTGGTTTTTATATGAGCATTAAACACCAAACATCTGTTTGGGGTAGAATTATTTTCTAATGAATTCAATCGTTTCCTTGTTTCAACAGGTCAACCTCCTTTGTTAGCACCGCCCCAGTCTCCCAACCCAGCCATCACAGCCATCTACCCCTCTGCCACAGTCACCCTAGCAACAGGGGTGGTGTCTCCAGCAACAGTGCCACCTGGCGTGGTCTATACTGTCTCAAGCCCTCCCATCCTTCCCAAACACACTTCCACCACTTCTGTGACATCTACGACCCTGACGGCCCCTGACAGGCCTGCACACGCTGAGCTGGACAGACAGACAGACAAACCACTTCTCTCTCACACTGACAGACTGACTAAAGTTGGCAGCAGCTCAACGGCTCCACTGCCTGGTGCGACATTGCCTCTACAGCCTGCCAGTCCAGCTCAGCCACCACTTGCAGGTAGAAACTCAGGAGAAAAAAAAAGATCAGAGGAGAAAAATTTGTGAGATTTGTGTTTTTCATGTATGCCAAGAACGATCTGAATTAATGCGCTCGTATCCTTTTTCCAGCTGCCATTTCTAAACCAGCCAGGCCTCCACAGAAGGTCAAGGCCACCGTGGCCAACATCCCCGTCGGCTGCTACGATGGAGGAGGGAGAGGGAAAGAGCGCGAGAAAGACAGGGAGAAAGAGAGAGAACGTGAGAAGGAGAAAGAGAGCAGCAGCTGTTTCTCCTTTGAGGTGGATAAATCAGGAGAAATGACTCCTGCTGCTCCCACCTCACTAGATGATGGCTCTTCGGAAGCTGAAGCACATAACATTGGTGAAGCTGGTTCCACAAGCACACGCAGCAAAGAGGCCATTGCTAAAGAGGTGACCATTGCCAATACCTCTTCCGTATAATAAGATTAATCATTATAGTGCATTTTTGTCCATGCTATATTCTGTGGATCATGAATACATTCCCATAATGCAGTGATATGGTGTACTTTGAAATGGCAAATGTAAAAAGACCGAACATTTCTTTTTTTTTCCAAAGTAGAAGAGGATAAGCTTTTGTGTGTGCGTGTGTGTGTGTGTGTGTGTGTGTGTGTGTGTGTGTGTATATATACACGCACATACATTATTTATATATATATATTCTAGCACTTAAGATTGATAAGCCTTATATATATTCTTTATTTTTATTTTTCCTCATTTTAGAATAATAGTCATCAAAACTCTGGAGTAACACAAATGGAACTATGGGAATTATGTTGTGACAAAAAATTCAAAATAAATCAAAATAATGTAATCTTTTAGCATCTTCAAAATATACGCCCTTTTTGCCTAGAATTTCCAGAAATGTATTCTTGGCATTTTCACAATTGATTTTTTTGAGGAATCTCCGAGATGCTTGAAACTTATCAGTGGCGTTTCCAAATATTTTACAGAGTCATCCGTTAAAAAATATATATAAATAATATATATATATATATATATATAATGTATATGTGTGTGTGTAAGTTTGTAAATAAAATGATAGTTTTCTAATGAAGAAATGAATGTTGGCACAATTATATTTTTGTCTACACCACCAATTTCAAACATTTAATCATACACCTTCAGATCAAAAGGTTTTTAAGATCATAATAAACATTTCAGTCAAGTGTCTCCAAACTTTTGACCAGCAGTGTATATCTAGCTTTATCTTGTCTGAACTAGATTCACAGTATTCCATTGTATTATCTGCGTTATCAGCCAGTCCTATGAACTAGACAAGCATGTATGATATCGTATTTGAAATCTGCCGTTATTGTGATGCAAGTAATTAAATACCAGTGCAGTCTCTCCCTCATTAGGATAATATATTAGGGTCAGGATAATTTATTTTGAAATTATTAAATAAAATGGCTAAATCGCTAAGGATGAAAATTTTCTGCGTGTTAATGAATGCTTCTCAGACTCTCTGTATCCATTTGACATGGCTTTTCAAAGCTGTGGGTCAGCATGTAATCGTATAATGAGAATTCACAGTTTTTGGTGCCTATCCACCACCCACGATGCGTGCAGGTCTGCCCTACTTCCACTTGTGTAGTGTAGAAAATGTTCTGAGATTGCAGTGTGGCACGCATGCTAATTAAGTAGTTGGAACTGTCTTTAAGACCAAGTGGAAATCTATGCAAAAGCAGTTTATTCTGAGGGAAAATGCTGGCAAGCCATGAAACGTTTTTAATACCTCACATAATCCTTCCCACGCAAGTGTCAAGCATAATAAAGTGCCGTGGTCATTTCCCTGTTAGCAGAACGCGTTAGCATCGTGTTCTTTTCCTAGCAATTAATGCTAGACAGTTGAAATTAAACAGGGTGACAACTGAGGCAAAAGTACCTTGTTAATGATTTATTTTTTTCACACTTTATATAAACTCTCACTCTCATGCAGTGTCGAATGGATTCATTTGATTTCTTTTCTCACAGGCTGAATGGAAAGACTCTACTTCCTCTTCTCCGTTACCTCAATCAGCGTCAGAGCCTGCCACACCCCTTCCACAGTCAGACAAAGATACTCCACTTCCTAAAAAGCTTAAGTCCCGCCCCCCACCACTGAAGCGCCCATTCGACTCAGTTGACAAGTGAGTTCCTTTTTTTTTGGATGAAATATCATGCCATTATAACCATTTAAATTCAGGATTGCCTCAATCTATCCATGGCTGTGATTATTTGACTTGAGCTGCGATGTGTGTAGAGTCCTGTCAGAGGTGTACTTTGAGGAGCGATTTGCTGAGCTGCCAGAGTTTCGTCCAGAGGAGGTGCTTCCTTCGCCGACCCTACAGAGCCTGGCCACCTCTCCACGCGCCATTCTGGGCAGCTACCGCAGGAAGAGGAAGAACTCGACCGGTGAGAGAGGCAAGAACAAAGGGTTTAGTGTTAAGCGACATGCATACTTAATGCTAACAATAATAATAATAATTATAATTATACAAATGCTTGTATTGTGCGCAGATTTAGACTCCTCCACAGATGACCCCATTTCCCCGAAGAGAAAGAGCCGGCGCAGGTCTAGCTGCAGCTCAGAACCTAACACACCCAAAAGCGCTGCCAAGTGTGAGGGTGATATATTTACCTTTGATAGGCCAGGTAAGACAAGTCAAGCATCACACTGACTTTCAAGTAGAGGGACAAACCCCTCCTGGATTTCGACTTCCCGATGTCTTATTGTCTCTTTCTCTGTGGCAGGTACAGATGGGGAGGACATACTGGGGGAGCTGGAATTTGATAAGGTGCCATACTCCTCCCTGAGAAGAACTCTGGATCAGAGGAGAGCTCTCGTCATGCAGCTATTCCAGGAGCATGGCTTCTTCCCTTCAGGTAACAACACACACACACACACATACCAACCAATCAAACTTTTATTATGGCAGGGATTATTTTTAAAATATTGCTAAAATACAAAAAAGTGCCTAATTACTGATTCCATAACCAAAGAGCCTCCTGACAAGAAATACATAAATACTGATTACTTACTAGTAATATATTTACACCAGAGTGCTGTTGGATTTGCTATTTGGTTGGTCAGAAGTTCAGAAGGTATGGATTCATTTTCTATAACAGCAACTAGTTATAGAACTAGGCTACTGAGGTTTTTATTAATGTGTAATTGTTGATATGGTGATGTTTTCTGTGAGGAGACGTTTATTTAGCCCGGGGCTTTCATCTCAGTGCTTTGGAACAGTCAGAGGATAAGATCTAGCTTTTATAATCTTAAGAGATAACCGTTACTAACTTGTTTCTTGGACATTCCATAAACATAAAACGGATAAGAAATACGACGTGTCACCATTTAATAAATTGCAGCATTGTTCCCAAATTACTGTGGTACAAGAGGAGTAAAATACTTCAGATCATACTGTTTTAGGAAAATAAGCAAATGTGGGTTGGTACCGAAGCGTACCACCCCGTTATAGGAAAATAATCACTTGATTGATTATTTTCCTATAACATGTCCGGCCATGTTTATTCCTTAAAATGATGCCACCACCTCACTTCTTGGGGAAAATTGAGTTGAATTTAATGTCTTTGAGAACAATTCAGTGCAATTCAGACAGTCTGTCCTGAAAAACATTCATGTTGTTTGAGAAGGATGCAGCCACCAATTCGCACGCCTATATTCCCGTACAGTACTATTAGCCCCTCACATTGGAGATGGTTGGCCCATTTGGATCTTTCTCTTTTAGAACTGCCTCATCCTCCATCTGAAGTGCTTTTTTCTGATATCGGAAGAAAGCATAACCCAGATAGACTCTCCTGTGCTCATGCAGAACATCTTTTGCATAATCTTTACTATTTTTTCCTCCGTAGCCCAGGCCACTGCTGCATTCCAGGCACGATATGCCGATATCTTCCCTACCAAGGTGTGCTTGCAGTTGAAGATCCGCGAGGTCCGCCAAAAGATCATGCAAACGGCTGCGCCCAGCGAAATCGCAGGGACTTCTGACTCTGCCTCTTTACCGGGCCCATCTGGGCCCGCAGCCAACGAGGGAGGAGGCGGATCCGGGTCTGCAGAAAAAGAGGCTGAGCGAGACGAGGAGCAAAACAACTCTGAAGAGCCCAGGAACGCAGGCGATTCACTGGACTCCACCAGATGAGTTTTGATGGACAAAGCAAGAGGAATTGCATCTATCCTGCATCTATAGAAGACACGAGTATTGCTCATCTCAGAGTGCGAGTGAGGAATGGACGTTCCAAAAAGGAGGTCCCAACACAAACTGGGGTTTTCAACTGAATTCTACAGTATTTCATGTTTTAAAAAGACCCTTAATTACAAAATACTCGAGCATAGGTCACATTTACTTACACACACACTTCTCATTGTCTTAAATATCCACACTTGAACTTAAAAGCATTATTTTACTGCGAAGGCTTCCTTTGGACTCTTGAGACTTGAAGATTACAGAATTGTTCTGTAAACAGTGAAGGAACCCCTGCTATTATACAAAGGCAGGACTTAGGATGGCATCAAATTCCTTTACAGACTAAACTGATATTTTTTTTAAGCGTGACACATGGAAGTATAAGTTGGGCACAGATGGTTTATCAAACCATGAGGTTTACTGCCAGTCATTGGGAGGCCGGCCTCCGCTGGCTAGGTTTTAGACATGATGAAGACTTAACGGACTCGTATATTTTGATATTTACTTCTCCTTTCCCCCCCTCCATTGTTTCACTTTTAAAGGCTTATTATCAGCGAGCATTGTCAAGGCACTGAATAGCTTGAGCGAGGGACTAGCTTAGCTTTTACAAGCTCCTTCTTCCTATGATTGGCTGCAGTAGATGCAAGTCACCTAAGCTACAGACTGGCCAGCCATGAAGGAAGATGTTATTAGAAGGGAAGTCAATGGGCACATTATGGCCATTGATTGGACATATTTCTTTTGTGTTTTTTTTTTTTTTCCTTTCCCATATATATTAAACATATATTTAATTTTTTCTTTCCATGCCATTTTATTCAAGTTAATATGAGGAGGTCGAAAGGATTGTGAAATACATTGTTAGGAATTTACTATAAGATAACTTTTTTTAAAAAACAAGAAAAAGCAAACGTGACTTTTAATTTAACTCCTGTCTACAGGTCAATATGTTATTGAATTTCTCATTACTGTTCTTATTAATACTGTTCTTGTGGATCTGATCCGTATAACCAACATACTGCACCTTTTTGTCTTGCTTTCGAGGATGGAACTTTGAGAGGTTTGGAGCAAAAAGAAACTCCACTCTTAGATTGTCCTCGAAAAAATCGCACTTCAACTGCGACATTCACCTTTTCCTTTTATTGACCATATCTTCATAATCACAGAGATGTGATTATTATTATTATTATTATTATTATTATTTTCTTTTTTTCAAGAACAAAAATATATTACATGCTCCTTTGTTGTCCAGGAAATCCCAGTCTTTTAGCTCTAGATCAACCTTCTCCACTAACATTCCTGCCCTGTTCCTTCATTCCTGTTTTTCCCTCCTTCTGTCACTTTATTGGTCTTTCTACATCTCAGCCACTTTAGGTTGAGCTACGAGAGAAAGGTGGAAGAAGAGGAGAAGGAGGCAGGGTGTCCGTGATTGTGCTGTGTAAGGCTTGTTCGTGTTGTACATAGTTCTGGTGGAGTCCCATGGCTCTGTACCATAGTAAGGAGCATTATTAAACGTTAAGCAATGCCATTACAGGAACTGAAATTGTAAAACAAATGGGGGGAAAAAATGAATATTAACATTTTGCTAATTATGTGAAAAGATTTATACAAATAAGCTCTACATTTGTATCTATTTCTCTCAGTATATGAATAAATAGATGTTCAAATAAACAGCAACACTTCTGTTCTGCGTAAACCGCTTTTTGTGTAAATTGTCCACACAGGAAGCAGCATTTTGTAGTGAGCACAGCAAGATATCTGGGCAGATGTTCACGTAACTCAAAACATCAATCTTTACAACCATGGTGAGCAGAAATGCATCTCAGAACTACACACTGAACCTGAGGCAGATGGACTACACCAACAGAAGACTACATTGGCTGGTATACCTTGTATATTGGTGAGCACAGGTTGACCAAAACTGGACAGCTAAAGACTGGAAAAATGTAGCCTGAGGTGATGAATCTCAATTCTGATGTAGATAGTAGAATCAGAATTTGGCATCAACAGCATCAATTCAGGGATCCAACCTCCCTTGTGTCAACACTTCAGGCTGGTGATCAGCTGTGGCTCAGTCGGTAGAGCGGGTTGTCCACTAATCCACTAATCGTAGGGTTGGTGGTTCGAATCCCGGCCCGGGTGATCCCATGCCGAAGTGTCCTTGGGCAAGACACTGAACCCTAAGTTGCCCCCGATGGCAAGCTAGCACCTTGAATGCAGCTCTGCTACCATTGGTGTGTGAGTGTGCTCTCATTTGTAAGTCGCTTTGGATAAAAGCGTCTGCTAAAATGAATAAATGTAAATGTAATGGTGATGGTGGCGTAATGGTGTGGAGAATGCTTTCTTGGCATGCTTTGGGCCCCCATTAATACCAATCAAGTATCATTTTGTGTATCATTGGGCGCTTCAATTTATGGACAAAATGTACCCATCTTAATAATGGCTACTTTCAGCATGAGATTCAAGATCGCAGATGCAGTTCTGTATAGTCACAACAAAATATAGATAAATGGTAAATGGCACACTTATATCCAAAGCGCTTTACACTGCCTCATTCACCCATTCTCACACACACACCAATGGTAGCAGAGCTGCCATGCAAGGTGCTAGCTTGCCATCGGGAGCAACTTGGGGTTCAGTGTCTTGCCCAAGGACACTTCGGGATGTGGAGTCACGTGGGCCGGGAATCAAACCGCCAACCCTAAGATTGGGGGACAATCTGCTCTACCACCTGTGCCACAGCCGCCCCGCTGTGCGTTGCAGCTTGTACTACACCACCAGGGCAAATTATAGCTTTTAACCTATACCTGGAAATGTAGGTACAGTAATAATACATTTTAAAAAGAAAGCACACACTATGAAGTTTTGTGCTCTCCCACCGAAGTCCTAAATGGCATTTTCATCAAATTGAGTGAGCTACACTATACACTGATCAGCCATAACATTAAAACCACCTGCCTAATATTGTGTAGGTCCCACTAGTGCCCCCAAAACAGCTCTGACCTGCTGAGACATGGACTTCCCATGACCTCTGAAGGTGTGCTGTCGTATCCAGCACCAAGATGTTAGCAGCAGAATCCTGTAAGTTGGATCAGACTTGTTTATCCAGCACATCCCACAGATACTCGACAAGATTGAGATCTGGGTAGTTTGGAGGCCAAATCAACACCTTGAACTCTGTCATGTTCCTCAAACCATTCATGAATGGTTTACAGTGTGGCAGGGTGAATTATCCTGTACTATGGAATACCGTTGCCATTAAGGGGTGTACTATGTCTGCAATGTTTAGATAGAAGGTACGTGTCAACGCAACATCCACATGAATACCAGATCCCAAGGTTTCCCAGCAGAACATTGCCCAGAGCATCACACTGCCTCAGACAGCTTGCATTCTTTCCATTGTGCATCCTGGTGCTAACTCTTCCTCCCAGTATGCAAAGCACATGCACACACCTGTCCACGTTGTGTAAAAGAAAAAGTGATTTCATCAGGCCAGGGGACCTTCTTTCCCTGCATCAAGGAGTCTTGGGCACTCAGGACCCTGTCGCTGGTTCCTTGGACCAATTTTGGTACTGGGTACACGCCACAAGACCTGCTGTTTTGTAGATGTTCTGACCCAGTCGTCTAGCCATCACAATTTGGCCCTGGTGAAAGTTGCCCAGATCCTTTCACTTGCCCATTTTTCCTGCTTCCAACACATGAACTTCCAGAACTGACTATTCACATGCTGCCTAATATATCCCACTCCTTCACAGGTGCCACTGTAATGAGATCAATGTTATCGCTGCATGTTTCAGTAGTTTTAATGTTATTGCTGATCGGTATACGGCCAAAAGTTTGTGGACACCTAGGTTATGGAACCTGCCTTTAGGGATTTGTGACTATTTCAGCTACAAGATCATAAATAGAGGTTGGGCACTGATGTGAGGTGATGAGGCCTGACAATCCAATTCATGCCAAAGGTGTTAATCAGTGCTCTACCAAGTTCCTCCAAACCAACTTTGTCAAAGTATGTCTTTAAGAACCTCACTTAGTGCTCAGGGATATTGTCATGCTGGAACAGGTTTGAGCCCCTTAGTTCCCGTGAAGGGAAATCATAATGCTACAGAATGCTGACATAATCATGTGCCACCAACATTGTGGAAAAGGTTTAGGGAGGGCCTACATATGGGGTGATGGTCAGGTATCCACATATTATTGGTCACATAGTGCATAATTGTTGTGGATAGACATCTAAAACACTCCATGACAATTTCCTTATGTCCACACTGTTGAACTTGAGTCTACAGTTACACAGTGCATTGGTGGCTCAAACCGTTAAGGCTCTAGGTTACTGATTAGAAAGTCGGGGGTTCAAGCCCCAGCACCAACAAACTACCACTGTCGGGCCCTTGAACAAGGCCCTTTACCCTCCCTGCTCCAGGGGTGCCGCTGTGCTCTGACCCCAACTTTGTAACAAGCTGGGATATGCGAAGAAAAGAATTTCACTGCGCTGTAATGCACATGTGACAAATAAAGGCTTCTTCACTTCCAAGGTCACAAACACCATTACAACAATGAGACAAACTGAAAAGTTTTATTTACAATATTTGACATAGCAGATTGTACAGATAAAAAAAAAAAAAAAAAAAAAAACATTTATAAGAACATATTCAACAGACACCTATGGACTTGGAGAAATGAACTCAGGTTAAAATCAGGTTAAGCAGCAAAAGCACTCCTCAACTGTCTCCATTATGCATTACCTCATCACAATGCCTAAGGTGAGTGCTTGCATCTGTTAAGACATCTTCCCTTGTGGTCATGGTTTCCTGTTCACATCCATATTTGTAAAGAAAAGGTTTCTTTCAAGAAGCGTGCACCAGAACAGTGTATTCTCCTGAAAAAGAAAACACAAACTAATCTGCCCGTATCCTGCAGTTATATTTGTCTTAGCGTGGTGCAACAAGGGGTCACTATCATAACTCTTATTAATGGTCCCACTCATCTTTAGTATCTTCAGTCTCTCTGAATTGAAAATGATGTTTGGCGTTGTTGATTACAAGCTGAAATTCAGACGCACACACCTCGTCATTTAATCATTCTAGATTCCTTTTTTATCTCTTAAGATCAATGCTAATTGCCAGAGTGAGGCAGTTTCCCCACTATTACAGTGTCGATCAAATCAATTCTAAATTCCCACTCTGTCCTCACTCTTAAGTGTCCCACAACATGGTGTCAGACTAATAAACTGCTCTAGCTGATTCACATAAGCTGCAGGTTATCCAGAGTGATGGTGTCCATGTTAATCCCGCCTTCCAGGGCTGTGTGGTAAAGCTCTATAGCTTCCGCCAGATCGCCACTCGTCTCGATGATTGCTATTGCTTCTCCAAATTCATTGCACATGATGGTGGGAGTGCCTTGAGTCTGACGAAGCAAGAGAAGACAAGAAGTGAGAGTATTACTAGATTGGAACCCAAAAATCTGAGTCCTGTTAATTGACTACTGTACTGTCACAGCATAAAACTCGTACAGTTACGCACCTGTTCCAGACCAGAAGTCTGGATCTGTATGAGTTGTGGTTGGACCAGCTGGACACCCTGTTGGCAAAGGTTCATGTCTGAGGCATTCACCACAGCAAGCGTCGCAATACTGCTCTCCATGGTTGTCTCCGTTTTAGCGTCTTTGCCTTGCTCTTGTTGTGCCTTGTTGTGAGTCTTGCTATGGTTCCTCAGGTTTGAGATGGTCTTGAAGGTCTTTCCGCATTCTGCACATGTGTGTGGTCTTTCCCCAGTGTGTGTCCGTCTGTGCTCGGCCAGATGCATGCTTTGCACAAAACCCTTATTGCAGAACTCGCAGCGAAATGGCCGCTCACCTGAGTGCGTGCGCAGGTGCTCACGCAAGTGGGTGTTCTGCCGGAAGCGCTTGCCACACGCAGCACAAGGATATGGTCTCTCACCGGTGTGGACGCGCTGGTGCAAAGTGACGCTTGATGCAGAAACAAACAACTTCCCACACACAGGGCATGGGTGTGATTTCCCAGAGGCTGAGCTGGAACCACGTGGGCGGCCTGGTCCCAGTCCGTGGCTCAACTGATGGAGGCGCAGGTTTGCAGCCGAGTTCAGGCGCTTCCCACAAATTGTGCAGTCTAAGTTTGGCTTCGGGACTACAGGAGCAGCATGCTCTATACTGGCAGTAGGTGCTTTCTGATCTTTAAGCTCTGATTCATTAGTAGAATCTGTAATAGGATGTGTTAAGTTGGGATGTTCCTCCAGGCAGTGCAGATCCCTTTGATTCTTGCGCAAGAACCCTTCGGGGCAATGCGGGCAGGGATACGGCGCTGGTGCTCCTGGATGGTGAAGGAATCTGTGTGCCACGAGCTTTGCTGGCCGGATGAATGTGGCTGAGCAGTCCAGGCAAGCTGAGGGTGTGGGGTTACTGTGGAGCAGGCGGTGCTGGTGCAGGTTAGAGGACTGTGTGAAAGCTCTGCGACATACGTCACAGCGGTATGGCCGCACCCCGGTGTGAGTCAGGCCGTGGCGAGTCAGGTTGGCCAGTGAAGAGAAGGTCTTGCCACACACACTGCACTGGAACGGACGTTCGCCAGTATGCGTGCGCAGGTGGTTCCGCAGATGGATCTGCTTCTTGAAAGGCTTTCCGCATACGTTGCACTTGAAGCGGCGCACACTGGAGTGCGCGGTTTGGCGGTGACTTAACAAACGGATTTGGGAAGTAAACACTTTTTTGCAGGTCGAGCAAGGGAACTTGATATCGTCTTCTGTAATGGGAGCCTGCCATTTGTCTGAATCTTCTATAGAGTCCATGTTAAGGTTGTCGTCTGGACTTGACTGTTGCTTTTGTGCTGCTTCTGTTGTAGGATCCTTAGACTCCACGCCATTCTCTACTGTTACAGCAGCCTGAGAGAGAGAAGCTGCAGCCTCCAGAATGCTCTCACCTGTGTCCGTTTCGGCACTTGCAGGAGCCAGGAGCGCTGCATGTTTCTGTTTTCTCCACACAGCCTCTCGTTCTCTTGCCCTTTGCATAATAGATACAGGCATCTGCTGCATCAGTGTAACCTGCACGAGAATAATATACAAAAGTTTAATTTATGTTTAATACAGGCCCACTCTGTCTATTAATCAGAATGGTATGGAACATTTTCATAGGTGTGTTCAGAGCATTACTGTGGAGGCAGAGCTAACTGGTTCACGGTTAGTATGAGTGCGTCGGTGGTAAAGAAACTTGGTCATATTGGTGAAGGTTTTGGCACAGAAAGGGCACCTGTGGAGAGGCTCAGATGTATGGGATTTCCTAGAAAATGGGGGTAAAAAAAAAAAGCATTTATTACATTGTAGTCAATGGGAATAAATATCTTTATGTGGCTAGAAAGCACTCCTCGTTTCTATACCTGTGTATGATAAGGGTCATTTCTGTAGTGAAGCTGTGCCCACAGTCTACACATAGAAAGCGGGCTTCACCGGAGTGTGTGCGCATGTGTGTATGCAGTGATCCTGCCTTCTTGAACACCTTGTCGCATTCGGGGCATTCATGCGTTCCCTGCTCATGCACTCGGAGATGTGCTGCCAGCCGATTGGCTGTGGTGAAAGTTCTCTTGCACTCCTCGCATCGCAGGTTGGTACACGAAATGGATGAATTGACTCCGAGACCTGCCAACCGTGTCGTGTACAAACGCCGTCCGCTCTGGCCTTTCCCCTGCTCTGCCTTACTCCCCTCGTCACCTTTCCTTCCTTCATCCTCCTTTGCCCTTGCGCCGTCGTCGTAGCCCAACATGATGCCGGCGCCCCCGCTCTCTTTGTCCTGAGCCAGAAAGTGCTCACCCTGGTGGTGAAGAAAATCTTCCGGCGTGCTGAACAGCAGGTTGCATTCTGAGCACTCGTATGGATGAATGATTAACACCTCTTCCTCTCCGTGCTTCCCCAAGTCTGCACGCTCAACGGTGGGGAGAAGGTTGAGCGTAGTAATGCCGTTCTCAAGCCTGATTGGCTCAGAAGGGAGAAGTGGAGGGAGGAGTTTAGCTTTGCGACTGGTCGTTGAGGCGGAACCATCTGCAATGGCTTGGGCAGAGCAGAACTGGAGGCGGAGCATGGCAGAAGTAGAGCCAGGCACGGACTGGGTGCTTGGAAGAAGAGTAGCTCTGGGTGGAGCACTAGGCTTGGGTGGAGCCTGCTGCTCTCGAAGAGCCTGGTGGACAGATCAAACAAACAAAACTAAAAAATCCACAACTGCATAGCACCCAGTTTACTATCACGGATACGCTTTACTTACTTCCTACTAGATTACAATCAGCAGGGGTGTCCAATCTTATCCGGAAAGGGCCGGTGTAGGTTTTCATTCCAACCAAGCAGGAGCCACACCTGAATCCACCTGTTTAATCAGTTGATCATGGCTTTCAATAGACTCAGGTGTGGCTTCTGA
>JAFFST010049713.1:92423-108765 GCA_022414735.1 Noturus placidus
CAGCTGTAGTCAATCATGATCACTAACAGGAAATTAAGAGGCCTTGGCAAATTAAAGGACATTTTGGAACATTCAGCACCACTGAATTAATACAAGTGTTTGTATGTATAATTTTGACCCTGTTTGTACAATTATGAGCTTGTGTGGACTACAGAAAACCCCAAATTAATTTAAACTTGTGAGCCAAATTGTTGTTTTTATTTTTATTAAAGATGTATGTTGTATAATCATTCTTCCCCAGAAAAAGACAAGATATTATTGAAAGCCCAATATTGCCATGACATTCATGTTCATGATGAGTGTATGTAAACTTCTGACCGCAACTGTACATATCTGTATTATTAATAATTATCAAGCCCCGTGTGGAGCAGAGAAAGCAGGGAAAAATCAATCACGATGTTTTTGAATAATTGATAAATGCTTAATTTTTATTAGTCATTGATTCAAGCTGTTTAGTTTCACATTTATCTCCTTGATCAATTTGTGAAATTCACTGTGCTATATCATCACTGTGTAGTGGTACTGGCTGGAGGTAGGGACATACTGATCTGACAGAATGATGACGACTCTGGCTTAAAACACTGGACTGGATTTGACATTTTCTGTTTGACATTTGACAACTGGTAGTTTGTTTATCATGTACATAGACTGTTTTTGTTCTGTTTTCAAGTCTGCAGCCATTTTGACAGTTTTGCATAACTTGCCACCTAATTATCTAAGTAACTTTAAGGATTAGATTTGTGCATTGGCTGACAATTAAAGCCTGAACAACTCTCATTATTCTGTATAATTACAATTAAAAAAATAATAATTTTTTAATTGTGATGAAATTCTGAGTAGACTTGCTTTCATTTCTTTTATTTTTCACTGGTCCATTTGTTACTTTGGTTAATGCTGCCTGCGAGTCCGAATTGTTTCATGGACCCGGACAGTCCAGCACTTGCGCTTTCACCGCAGAGGCAAACCGCACACACGATGCTTCTCCTTCATCTCATAGGATACGATGCATATGGTGAATATAATATATACAAACGCTCTACCTCCAGGATGTCTCATTTTAGCGGCAAGAAAACTTGATTTGTTGTCAAATGTGGAATGCAAGTTGGTCAGCCCACTGATAATTTACTATGGCAACCAGTGTCAGGAACGCCTCATGTCATGTAGCACTGCGACTGGCGAGTTGCAGCGATAAAATTGATGTAGCTTAACTTCCCCACAGGAATCAAGAAAATGCATCATCACCCAACAAATAAGCACCAAAATCGTCAAAAACAAATATTTCTGATTAAGCATATTTTAAAGTGTTTCTGGTGGAGTTTTCCAAGATCGCAGCATTGTCTTAAAAATGTAAACAGCTGGAAGGGGATTTTTCTTTCCTCACCCCGCCGTGTGCATTACTACAGATCAACATACACTGGTTTCCATATTCCATTAAGATCACAAATGTATGCCATGCTTGAGTTCTTATGTTTGCATGCAGTATGACAGAATACACTACACTACACTCAATATATTGGGATTTGATGCATTTGTATTATTTTGACCAGGACATGATCGTGTGAGGTTCGAATCCTGTCTCTGTCCTGTGTGCACAGTTTGCATGCTTCTTCGGGTACTCCGGTTTCCTCCCCAGTCCAAAGACATGCGCTGTAGGCTGATTGGCTTGTCTAAATTGCCCATAGTGTGTGAGTGGGTGTGCGATTGTGCCCTGAGATGGGGTCGCACCCTGTACAGGGTTCCGGGATCTCCCTGGGACAGGCTCCAGGCTCCCTGAGACCCTGTGTAGGATCAGAGGTACACAAAATGGATGGAACAGAAATGATCATGTGAACGCCCTCTGATTGAGAACATTTGATTTGAGGGTCAAATCGCTTCCTGCACATTATTTGTGTAAATCCATCTGCATACAGTAGCCTCTTGAGGTGTCAGTATTCAGGGCTGATGTTTGACTAGCAATTGTAGGTTTATTTGATAGGAAAACACCACGATGATTATCCATGCATGTGACCTAACAAGCAACAATGCATTTTCTCAATCATGCGACTTTATCCATGACTTGAGTTACTCTCAAAACAGCACTCGTATAACGCAGGGGTTGAACTAATTGGTCGTATTTGTTAATGCGGTAGTATGCGCATGTCTAACGCAGCCATGACGTTAAGTAAAAAAACGTTACAGTAGCTAACGTGTTATTTAGCCATATTGAATTCGGAATTCTAGCACGCGCTTTGGGCCGAAATAATCCCTCGGTTCCTGCTATATGAGTGGTTTTGCCTCGTGGCGAGCGTTTGGCGGCGCTCTCTGTTATTCTCCGGACTCTTCTCCGAGCGCCCCGCGGTGTCCGCGGCTCTGCCAAGCCCGAGCGCGGCGGTCTTTAGGCGGCGCTCTTCAGTTTTCTCCGTAGGTCTGTCGCACACAGGCGAGGCCTTCTTTCCCCTCCGCTCTCAAAAGAATCTCTGACTTACCTCTCTCTCTCATTCTCTCTCCCTCCGGTGTGTTACCGCCTGGACAATCCCTCATGCTGCGAGCTCTCCAGCACCTGCAGGACCGCTAGAGCATCTTCCACGCGGTTTTCTGCTGAATGAAGAAGTCAGCACGGACAATTCGCGACTTTTAGTGAAAGATTTGGGCGATTATATAAACGCCGCTAGTGAGGGATTCTATCTTTTTTTTTTCCCTCTAGCCGTTGTCTTCCGCAGTGTGAGCATGCTAACCCGCCCCTAGGGGGTCACGTGCCGCTCTTCCGATGCGCTGATTGGACCAGCAAGCTGTCAGTAAAAAAAAACTTGTTTAGCGCAAACGGAAGACAGTTTGTGTGTGTGTGTGAGTGACAGAGAGCCGTTATCACACTGCACCATTACTGTGTCTGCGTCAGTCTTTTAACTTAATTAATAAACCTTCCATTTCAAACTTGTGTATGGGTTTTCATCTCGTTATATATAAACAAGATATTCCTTAGAAAGTCAATTAAGGCTTAGATGGCCACATTAGAGATCACTTGTAAGTAAGTAGACGTGACTTAGAGGAGTCACATGTTCCTCCATGTCTATACTCCTGTTTAGATCTGACTGATTAAGCTTACGAAATAAAAAAAAAAATATTTTTTTACATCCAGAACTATGTTTGAAAATATGAGACGGGGTGCAGAGTTTTTATTCATTCCTCCTGGTCCTAATAGTAATATTTCAGAATGGTTTGCAGTGACAAAAAGATGTAGGCTTCTGATTTAAAAAAAAAAAAAGTAATGTGAAATTAAATATTGCCTGTGCAAAATAATAATAATTCTACGCAATTGATCCAATGGCGTACAATGTTGAATACTGTAAACATGTTATGTATATCGTTTTAGCGTACAAACAGATCCACCGACTGTGAACTTCATTACCCATAAGGCTATGCGTTCAGGACGTTGCTGTACGTCAGGTCGGACCACACAACCAGACAGGGGGAAGAAAGAGAAGACGGAGTTACAGCCCCGCCGATATACCATTCAAGCAGTCTTTATTTATTATTATTTTTTAAATAATAGTTATTGTGGTTTAAATCGACATAGTAATCAAACGCCTGGCCCTAGTTAGTCGACACACGTTCCCCCTGCCCCTGCACACTCACAGAAAAGAAAATGAGCGGCAGCGGGCGGCCCAGGACCAGCTCGTTTGCCGAACCGCCGGGGGCTCCGGGAGCCGCTGCAGCCGCCGCCGGAAGCGCCGTTGCGGGTGGAGGCTCTTCAGGAAAGTCCGGGGCTGCTCAGGCCTCCGGCGCTACTTCGACTGGCTTTGGAAACTTGAAGCTCGGCAGTAAGTGTCGTTTTATTGAGCTACGCGAGTACGCGCTGCTCGGCCGCGTATATACATCTGCGATTATCGGCCAGTTAATAAACATCGCATTAATACCACAGGTTTGCGCGGTTTCGCTAAATCAGCGCTAACCTACTTTAGGGAGCTAACCATAGCCAGGTTGCTAAGCTTAGCTAGCCTTGTTTGTGGGACCCAGTGGCTCTGACTGTATGCTAACTCATGAAATATCGAGTAGGGCCGAGAAAGTGAAGAGCAAACCAGTTCTGCCTCGAAGGAGAAAAATAAGGCGAAGGGTTAGAAACCTGTTAAGGATTTTCAACTGCAAATCATTCACGACGGACCATCAGAACAAAGCTGAGCTAGTTAAAGAGCTAGTTGGGTCTGGAGGTGTGCGAACAGCACCGGACTAGTCTTTCTTGACCTCACTGAACCGCCTGGGATTATGTGGGCACTGTAGATGTGTGTGTCTGAGGTGTTCTTGACAGCGTTAACGAGTCGAGCCCGGAGGTTTAACCCGTCACTAATCAGACGGACGCTAACGGTGTGAGATCTCGGATCATTGTTATTAGGACAGCGGAAGCACACTGTCCCGTCGCACCGCAGCACGACCTTGCTCTCATCCCCCACCGGCCTGCGCCTTTACACTGCCACTCAAATCACACCTCTTTACATCCGCCACTTAGTCTTATATACACCAACACGGTAGTGGGTGGGATATAAGATGTATATATTTGAGATATTCTAATTTTACAGTGTCTGAAAACCATTTTTTTGATGACTCATCCTGTACCAGTCTTGTGTTTAACCAATGAAATGCTCCCTGAATCGTGTATGTCCCGCCCCTCATGCTGGCGAAGTCTTGGGCTAGGTCTGAGATCGTATACTACACAGTAGGCGAATCGCAGTACGCCAGAGGGGTAGTATGTCCGACTACACGGACGGTGCACTGCTTCTGGCGAGATTTTGCAGCGTGTAATCGACGCGAGCCAAAAATCTCCATGATGCAACGGGATTGGTGCGGACGAGCTCGGGGAGGTAAAAAAAAATCTATTAGTGTTAAACAGGACTTTTTTAACAATACCTGAATACATTCACTTGTTGAAGGTTTGTCACAGATTTTGAAATCTTTTTTTGTGTGTGCAATCTCAGTCATGTATCATCCAGCATGTTAACCCCGCCCACATTACATGGCTAATTCAGTTAACTTTCCTGAATGGCATTTTGCCGTTAGTGCGGTTGCTTTAATCTGGTGGCCCCCCTTTTAAGATTTTTAATAATAATAATAATTACTCAATTTGTATAGCGCTTTTTACAATGGTACATTGTCTCAAAGCAGCTTTACAGAAATATCATTTTTACATTTACAAGCGACTTACTAATGACCACATTCACACACCAATGGTAGCAGAGCTGCCATGCAAGGTGCTAGCTTGCCATCGGAGGCAACTTAGGGTTCAGTGTCTTGCCCAAGGACACTTCGGCATGGGATCACCCGGGCCGGGATTCGAACCACCAACCCTACGATTAGTGGATTAGTGGACAACCCACTCTACCGACTGAGCCACAGCCCCTTTTGTGTTTGTGATGACATTGAAGGTCACATGACCGGGCCAACGTGGCGGATGTAGTATGTCCGAGATTGTAGTTATACTACACACGTGTACTGTTTCAATGGCCGTGCGGTAGGGACCGCATCGGATGGCGTACAGTGCTGGAGTGTTGCTCCCTCAGACCGAGAGCGTGATTCCATCAGGGCTTCTTCATCAGAAAGAATAAATTAAACCGTATGATTTAATCAACAGTCCATACAGGATTTTTTTTGTGATCGTTGCGGCCCAAACTGCTCGATTATAGCTGCGGCTTTGTTAAAAATTTGGCATGTAAAATTTGCGTGTTTTTTTTTTTTTTTTTTTGTCGTTGTTGTGGAAAATGACTTGAATCAGTGAAATTGCAATTGCAGGAAATTGTTTTGCGCTGTCTTTCGCAGCGATGTTTGTTGGTGAATGAGACCCTTTAGCTGTACTCATGTTCGACGCATGAATGGAAGAGGGTTTTGGCTGAATGCATGTCGTGATGACACTTGACTTGACGCGTCAAATCTGCGGGCATTTTGCGTTTCCTTGATTTTTGCATTCATTTCTGTGACCATAAAATCCTGTCAGGGCTTTATCAAGTAGCGTGATATTTAACTAACCCTTTAGCTATAATCCTACCACCCGGACACATCACACACCTCCTGGTGATGATCCTGTGGCTCTCGGTCACCATCAGTGCCACAAACGCTCACCCTTATCTCAAACATGTATCATTTAACTCTTTGTCTTGTCCTTCTAGGATGTCATCCTCGTTAAAGTCGGCAGGCGTGGGTGAAAGCAGGAGCGGCGAGAAATCCTCCAAGGTTGGGGGCGGGGGGAAGCGCCTCTCGGTTAGACTCTTTGGTCTTCTTCATATATAGCTAGATCACTCCGCCGCTCTCAGGGTTGTTTCGATTAGCCCCGGGCGCGGCATGGCATTTTTCACACGCTATTGGCTGTTGTGTAAATCAATCAAGTACTTCAACATATCGTCACACCAAGTTCTGCTTTCAGAAGGAAACGCGTCGACACACGGAATCGATTCACGACCCTGAAGCCGTTACACGGGAACTTGAAGACCTCACTTCACTTTTCTGTCCCGGTGTGTGTGTGTATGTATATGTGTATATATATATTCTCCCACCAGCATGTACTAACTGGCTTAACTTAATGCGCAGAGCCTTTTTGTGCGCTCCTACAAATTCATTTATTGCCATAGCACTTAAGATGCGGTTTTGTTCCCTGGGACTGTTTTAATTTTTTTATAAACCCATACAGTGTTATTTGAGCCTCCCATAGAGTGGTGCGTTGCATTTAGGCACTTTCTTTGCAGTGGATGAGAGTGGGGTGTGTACTTCACGTGCAGTCAGTATGCCATAATATTTTAAATAGATTACTATATATATATATATATATATATATATATATATACACACACACACATATATACATATACAGGGAGACACATATACAGGGAGACTGGGGATGGGGCGATATCTTCTCGATTGCGATATACCGGTAGAAATTCTCCCCACAGTAAGAATAACGATAAGGTGTACTTGATGACGTATTTCTGTGTGTGTGACCCATTCACAGCTCACGTGCAGCGTGAAAACAAGTATGCCGGAAAGGCAGACGTGGAGCCTAGGAGGAGTTTATCACTAAACGAGGAGCTACCTGTACAATCTGGAACTGGTTTGGTTACAGAAAATCAGTTTTGTTTTTAGATCAATGTTTGTGTTTCCCCATATCAGCACTGATCTTGTTATCACAGTACATTCCAGAAAATATCGTGATCTAGTTTTAAGTCCATATCTCCTGTCCCTAAGGGAGATATTTTGCTGGTATGGTTTTGGAAATCTTATCCCATGTTATGCGATTTTACTCATTTCCCCATCACAGGCTAATTTCTCATTCTAATTCTGTAATCCCCTTAGCTCAGCAACAAATCGACGCTGTTTTTGTCGGTTTTTAGCTGGTGCAGATGCCCCGATTATTTTCAGACTCGTTTAACATTCCGTCGTGTCGCGTGCGCGCTTCTGCGACTAGCAAGTGCTGAGTGAACAGCCAATTCCAGTCTGGGAGGAAATGCAATTCATCTGTTGTCAAACGCTGTAGATTCCTGAACCCAGTTCTGCCACCCATCAATGTGTGTGTGAGAGCAAGGGCAAAGTGTAAAGCACAATGATGTTGCTTCTGTAAGAAATTATTCATACCCAAAAGGTTGGTAGAAACAACCAGAGTAATAATAAATGAATACGGATGATTCCTGGTGGCGCACAATCTAAAAATAGCAACTTTTTTTTTTTCTCCCCCTCTTCATCCTTACTGTCTATTTTTCATCCGGTTGCTCTTAACAGATCCGCACAGAATAGCTGTCGTGTTTATTTTTCGTGACAAAGCAAGATTTTGTCATTTGCACCCCGCTACGTTCCACAAAACGACAGCCCACAGGTGATAAATGTCACATCGCGTGGGCAGCGCTGCGGACTCGGACATTCGGAAAGTCGTGTAGGCATTAGAAAGAAGAGCCGCTGCGAATCAGTGCAAAGTTCCGTTCACCTTGATCCTGTGATGAAACATCGCAGCGGTGATGTGGGTGACACGGTCTTCGGCTTCAGGCTCGCCGAACGCTCTAACGAGGACGCGGATGATGCTGTGGGCTTCTCGGTAATCAGAGCTCAATCCTGAGCAGCTGTGTTAGACTGCCGTGTTGGATAGCATTCTCTACCACCATCATCAAAACACCTATTGAGGGAATATCTGTTGGAAGAATGAGGCTCAACATCTTACTAATACACTTTGTATGGTTTCCCTTTAATTTGTCACTGATCTGTTGTGTGTGTGATTCATTTGTACACGAGACGGGTTTAGATATGAGCAGGAATTTGATGACAAGTCTGATTAAATGCCTGTGATTCATGAGACCTCTCGCAGAACATCCATTAGGACTTTTTAACGTGTAGTAACAGCAATCTGCTTCCTAGGATGTAATGACGTATTATAATGAAAGACCTCTTTTATGCTAGCCGAGCTCGCTAGACAATAAAATTTACTATCGCTTCCTAACTTCATTGGAATTAACATGGGTGTAGGTTTAACGATGGCAACCCGGAGACTTCCGTATTCATAGCTCCGATGGCTGAACATATCAGTGCTGCTGTTGTATGCTGAGTGATTTTCCAATCAAATACAGGCAGTATTAATTTTTTGCGTGTTTGAGAACGCACCAGTGGAAGAAGCCGTGTAATGATTTAAATGACAAAAAAAGGTCAATAATATTTACTCTTTTATGCAGTATGCACTAGGTCGGGGTTTTATTTATTTATTTTCTCTCACAAAAGTGCATAATAACGTACTTTACCGCAGTAACGTGTCACATCACCCACCTGCTACATCCGCTTCAGCGGACAACTGAATATTTCACATAATACTGGTCAAATGAGGCATCTGCTTTTATATGGACTGTTGTATGCTCAATTATTAATCATGCAAGATGCGTTCTTTGCACTTTGTTTTCCTCTATCGAGGTCCAACTCTGAACAAGAATATTTTATTCGAAGAACAAAGGATCGAATCTGTGTTTTCTTCTTTCCTGCGTATAGATGCTTTATGTTGCAATCCTGTTATGTGTCTTCGGGACAAACATTCAACATATCAGTCGTGATGAGGAAGCCCAGCGGTGCTGTATTTTATTGGGAAAATGTCCATATATATATATATATATATATACACACACACACACGGACATTTGCTCAATAGGGTTTAGGTCTGGAGACATGCTTGGCCAGTCCTTCACCCTCAGCTTCTTTAGCAAGGCAGTGGTCATCTTGGAGGTGTGTTTGGGGTCGATATCATGCTGGAATACTGCATACTGATCATGCTCTGCTTCAGTACGTCACAGTACATGTTAGCATTCATGGTTCCCTCAATGAACTGTAGCTCCCCAGTACCGGCAGCACTCATGCAGCCCCAGACCGTGACACTTCCACCACCATGCTTGACTATAGGCAAGACACACTTGCATTGTACTCCTCACCTGGTTGCTGCCACACACACTTGACACCATCTGAACAAAATAAGTTTATCTTGGTCTCATCAGACCACAGGACACCACAGTAATCCATGTCCTTAGTCTGCTTGTCTTCAGCAAACTGTTTGCGGGCTTTCTTGTGCATCTTTAGAAGAGGCTTCCTTTTGGGATGACAGCCATGCAGACCAATTTGATGCAGTGTGCGGCGTATGGTCTGAGCACCGACAGGCTGACCCCCCCACCCCTTCAACCTCTGCAGCAATGCTGGCAGCACTCATACGTTTATTTCCCAAAGCATGTCTCCAGACCTAAACCCTATTGAGCATCTGTGGGGCATCCTCAAACGTAAGGTGGAGGAGCACAAGGTCTTGAACATAGACCAGCTCTGTGATGTCATCATGGAGGAGTGGAAGAGGACTCCAGTGGCAACCTGTGAAGCTCTGGTGAACTCCATGCCCAAGAGGGTTAAGGCAGTGCTGGAAAATAATGGTGGCCACACAAAATATTGACACTTTGGGCCCAATTTGGACATTTTCACTTAGGGGTGTACTCACTTTTGTTGCCAGTGGTATAGACATGGGTCTAGACATATAGAGAATGGATTGCACATATTACACCCCACAGAAGATTTAGGTTCAATTCCCAGCAGCGCCATGTGTCGGCACGTCCCCGAGGGCATAATTGGCTGCGTACTCAAAGGCTCCTCTCTTTTGCTGTTGTTATGCAACATGCCAACTGGCTAGGCAACCAGAAGCTGTGGTGTGCTTGGTGTACTGCTGCGACTTGTTTAGGTGCTCAGCCACACTGCGTGACCAGTAAAATGCATCATGCCACTTCTTAATCAATGCCACTTGTATAGACTAGGTTTGTATGGTATTGATTACCCCACCCCGGTTTTCACCGTATATGTTACCTTTGACGAAACTTAAATAAGCTGTAATAATCTCTGCTTTTCTGAGAAGGCTTTCCAATAGATTTTGGAGCATGGCTGTGGGGACTTGGCTGTGCTCATCAGCCACAACAGGTCAGTTAGTTAGTTGGTGAAGTCCGTCATTGATGTCGGGCAATGTGGCATAAGACGCAGTCATTCATCCCAGTGGGGTTGAGGTCTGGGGCCACTCAGGTTCTTCCATACAAACCGTGGCATGGTATGTCTTCATAGACCTCACTTTGTGCTCAGGGGCATCATCAAACTGGAACAGGTCTCGGCCTCTTGGTTCTATTGAAGGGGTAAATTGCAGTTCTACAGCAAACAGACATCCTATACAAGTGTTTGCTGTGGCAACAGTTTGGCGTACATGCGTTTCGGGCATCTTGTGTACTTTCGTGATGTACTAGTTAGGGATGGGGGATAAAACGGTACCGGTATTTATCAAGTTTCAGTATAACGCTTGATAAAATGTAAACAGACATGTAGTTTGGTAGTATGAACAACCCTCAAGTGTGCGCCTTCCCTGGGTCATAAACATAAACCCTGCTATGAGGGATAAGCAAACAGCCAATAACAAGTCAGCATATCTGTAGGGTAAGGTTACGCCATCGTTCAGAGGCTGCCCAGGAGATTAGGACTGAAAAAAGGATGTCATCTTGCCAGAGTCCCACTTTTTTGATTGCTTTTTATTTGACCAACATCAGAACGCCGTTGTCTGTGAACTTTACAAAAAAACATCCCAGCCAAGTACGGAGAAACAAACTATGAGAGACGTCATGCGCATGCACAGCGCTCCGCACATGTACAGTACCATGCGTGTGACTCTGAACAGCACACAAGGAAAAAAGGTGACATTTTGCCCTTTATGTTTTCTGTTATAATGTCAGTTCTGGGGAGGACAGAAAGTGTCCTCACAGCAGGAGTGCGACTCGTCAGAAGTTTTATATGAAGCTAGGCTAACTATGCTAACAGGCTGAGCACAATCCAGAGCAGCAGGAGTCCCGTTCTGCGCTATAACACGATGTCGAAGTTTGCCTTTTACATTGCGCACATTTTGTAAGATTTTATTTATGAAGTTCAAGTGTTTCTTTATTTATTTCATCTTCATATAAGAATATGAGAAGATATGTTTCAATTCTATTTTGTTTTTGACTGTTAAATTATTTGTTCGCTTTAGTAAAGTGGGTAAATTAAAAAATACAGTTGTTTGAATTCAACCGTTTTTTTCTACTTTATTTTTTT
Organism: Noturus placidus; assembly: GCA_022414735.1. Lineage (NCBI taxonomy): Eukaryota > Metazoa > Chordata > Actinopteri > Siluriformes > Ictaluridae > Noturus > Noturus placidus. The sequence goes on from JAFFST010049713.1 coordinate 104,001, forward strand.
TTTTTTAAAGATTCAAATTTATCAATAATTATTGATACCGAATGATATGAAAAATTATATTGTGATAATTAAAATTCTTTTTTTTTTTTTTTTTTAGCTGCATCACACAATCCTAATACTAGTACACTCCAATGTTACGTTGTGGACAAAATATATTAAGACTGGCAGTCCTGGTAATGTAATATAATATGATATAATAATCAGAATAAACATCACTGGAGATCGCGGCAGCGAAATATCGTCCAGGGACGATGATCTCGTTATATCACACAAGCCTAGTGTAGACAGTGGAGTCTGTTAATCTAATTCAGTTCGAGGAAGGTTCAGGTGATGGCCTGAGCAACGGCTTCTAACTTGCAGATAAAGACTGTCTGTGAAAGAATGAGTGAAACCAGGCATCAGATCGATACACCTGCATTACTGATCCCATGAGTGAAATGACCTCTTTACAGGAATCGCAATATGTGCATAAGAAGCAACCACAGCGGAATGAGTTGTGAATAAGAAATGTACTTCAGAATGCATGTTACATTTATACCGTCCCAGAGACTGACCCAGAAACCAGCCTCCAAATCTCAGATGCTTTCTGCGTGACTCCCAGCCCTGGTTTCTCCCCACCCATGTATACTGACGGGTGTGTTCCTGCTGCGTCAGCGATAAGTCGCGCACCTTGCTCCACCGAAGATATTGAAACTAAGTGTGTGCACGCGTTTTTAGATCAATGGTCCATCATTTGAGGTGCCAATATTTGAAAGTGGAAATCACTGTTCTGCGGTCGGGTTGAAAAAGCTGCATGTGGGAGTATTGTGATGTGAAGAGCTGGATTGTCATGATGTAAAAATTGAAGGTGCATTGAAACTCCTTAAGTTGGCGGATTTTCCATTGGTGCCGGCGGGAGCCAGCAGCCAGATACGAAGCTTGCGGGATAAAAGAGCGAGAATGCTTTTCCGATTACATTTAGTCCAGCTGTGTTAAGTCTTCAACTACAATGGACACAAATCAGGTACTTCAGGTTTGTGGACTCTGTTTTAAACTGGAAGCAGTGACACATTGTACCTGCTTCACTTCTCTTTTTAACCCGCACATGCATGTCACTTCATTGGTTTATCATAACGCAAATGTTTAACTTGAACATATAAGTATGCTTTGCTCCTGTGATTACACACACACATAATCTACTCAGATTTTCGCTTCTGGTCTCATTCTGTACTTTACATGGACAAAAATAATCCGATATTAAGACAATACTCTGATTAAGAAACTACCATGTAAACAGCGATTATTGATGACCGTAATCTGACTAAAGTCATACTCGAAGTAAACACAAATGGAATTAAAACATGTGGATTATTCCTGTTTTAGTCGCATTATGGAAGTGCATTACAGATATGTACACACCTTAATCACACTATTTTCACCGTATTTTGCGACAGGACACGTACACACATGGCAGCACTCAACCGTTTGACAGTAAACAAGAGAGCACGGCTGCGTCCCATACCATGTACTTATCTGCTATATATTAGGTGAAATACATGTATCTCAGCTGCTATATAGTAGGTAAATACGTGGTCTGGGACGCAGCTCACGGCTTCAAGCAGTCGTCTATTTGCATGTACAGCAGGACAAATAATTAACTGCTCTTGAAGCTCTCGTAAAATAAAAACACAAAATTGTATACGGTACCATAACGAAGACAAACTGCATGTCGATAACGTGAAATTCTGGAGGGGACGGCGTGATGTGGGGACGTAATGACGTGTGCCGTTAATCGATCTATGTTCTATAACGTAAAATGGGAACATGAAAGGAGTATTCTAAAAGCAACTCATGTAAACACCTTAATCACAGTATTGTTTTATTCAGGATAAGGTCAATAATTAGATTACTGCTGTCCATGTAAACGTAGTCATTTATCAACAGACATTACTGCAAAAGACCATGCAAAACAATTTGGGGGGGGGGAGCGGCAGCAAAATCGGGTGTTTTTAGACGCAATAATACACACAAATAAAAAGAATACAAATCCTGTACGGACTGGTACTTTAACCCATGTATTAGCAGCTGGTAAACATGACCAGAGCAGCGCACACCGAGCCTGCAGAGCTCATCCTTAAGCTTAGATGAAAATGTCATTTGAGTAAAATGATAATCTTCTGTAGAAACGTTGTGATAAAACGTTGTGATAAACGAGATCACGGTCTGTGAAACTCTTCACCGTGTTACAGCCGAGTCGTGTGCATTTGCATTATGCGCTGTATTTTTCTCCGATGATATAATTAGGCGGTCTTCTAATATCGGTTAATAATTAATAAATGTATTAATTAAATCATGATCCACTGTAACCAGTAATTACATTTGTAAGACTGTTTAATTCATCCGTTTAGGCCGACCAGCATTGCGAGACCAATTTGAGTGGCTTCTATTAGTGCTGCCCGAGTATAAATGCAGCGAACATGGAGCTCAGAAATATAGAAGAAATGTAGTTTTTATCTGTATCCTTAATTCATTTTGCTAGGAAAAGAAGCCTGTTAATTTGGTGCAGCTTAAAAAGCGTGACGGGTTAACGGCACTGCTGGTGTTGGGCCAAAATCGTCCTGCATACTGGAAATTTCTTGCTTTTTTTTTGTGTCAACGTGGACACTGCCCAAGCTGTCTTGTTCATTAGGAAATGTTTATATAAAATCGTGCCTACGTTAAATCGATGATCCTACAGTTTTACATGGTTCGAGGCTAAAAGCTGAAGCTTTGAAACAGCTCCTCTCAGACCGATCCAGATTTAAATCACTCCCAAAACAAGGCTTCATGGTAGTCGGGCTGTGATACGTACTCTGCGCCTTGGTTCTAGCTGGTTCGGTATCACTGTGCACAACAAAAACTCACTTTTGAGGATACTTTTCTTTAATGCCTACAAATGCAAAGAAAATAAAGTAAAAAAAAAATATATATATATATATATATGTATGTATGTGTGTGTGTATATGTATATACACGTATGTATGTATGTATGTGTATGTATGTATATGTGTGTATGTATGTATACATACATATGTGTATATATGTATATAATATATACACACATACATATGTGTCAAATCAACACCATCCATTCAGTACCATTTAATTTGTAATGATTAAAAACAGAAAAAAAATACATCACCATAACAAACCAATATCACGTAATCATATATCAAATGGCTATATTGCGCAGCCCTTACTTGCACATCAGCTTCTTGTGTACGTCTTTTGTTGAAAATGGAAGCACATGAGACAATACTGGCATGAGGAGTCCTGGGCATGGCAGTTAATAATGCCAGTCATAGTATGTAGTTATCTTTTGACTACCCACGATTACATGAACATGATCGATTGCGATATTGACGTTTAAAGTTCGTCCTTCGCGCCTAGAAAACTCCGCTGCAGATCAAATCAAGCCATAGAGCGGCGCAGGGGTGACATCATTTTGTACGCCGAAACCCGGAAACGAGTTAGCATTTTAGCGTTTCAGAGCGTGCTGCGTGCTCCAGTGCTTGCGCAAGTGACAATAATGACACTAACATGTTGCTAAATGAGACCACAGACGTTGTCGAGGACATTAAAAGTCATCACGCCGAACAGGGAAAAACGAAGATAAACTGGCAGATTAACTGGTTCAGGTTTGCTGTGCACAATTCCCAAAAAAACGTGGATGAAGCTTCATCCACAGAGTAAATCTGTATTACAGAAAATATTTTAAATCCGGTTTGCAAAAGTTTGTCGGAAGCTTGGTGATGGTGACGTTGAAGTCGAGGGAGCGATCGTGGTGTAGTTCGATTATAGCGTACGGTTAGTTTTTTTTTTTATTTCTGGTGATTGTATTTAGGCTTCAAACTTCATAAAAGTTGTTTCTTCGTGGACAAAACGTGTTGGGATTGTAAACTTTTCTTGATCACAGAGATAATTTTTTGCAAAATTCTATGTGAAAATCCTGTTGCCTAGTAGCCCTAGTATCAGTTCAAAGTCACGGCCATTGTCTCACTGTGACCGATGTTATCTATCACTGCAGTGAACAAGTCCGCTGTCCTTGCTTTGGAGAATAACACTGTTTTTATGTTCCGTTACGTGCTCTAGGGGACAGTGGGAAGGTGACCACAGTGGTAGCCACACCTGGACAAGGCCCAGATCGCCCCCAGGAAGTGTCCTACACGGACATAAAAGTGATCGGTAATGGCTCATTCGGAGTGGTGTATCAGGCCCGACTCAGCGACAGCCAGGAGATGGTGGCAATCAAGAAGGTGCTGCAGGACAAGCGGTTTAAGGTAAGAATCATCATGTCCTACCTTAAATCATGTGGAGGGTGTGTGCAGTGGCTTGGGAAAACCCTTCATATCTTTACAATATGAACTTTTCTGTTGGACATGTAAAGTAAAACCGATTGGAACCACAAAAGCTTTCACCTGTCTCAAATACAGCTGCATAGCTTAGATAAAAAACGCTTAAAAGGGGATATTGCCATCGAAGATTGATCTACACTCCGCGATGAGAGAGAAAGAAAGTCTGGTTTAAGTCCTAAATTAAAATCTGTTATTGTTTAACTGTATTGTTTTTGTATTGTCATATACAGTGGTACCTCGACCTACGAGATTAATTCGTTCCATAACCTAGCTCGTTCGTCGATCATCTCGTAAGTCGATCGAATTATTCCCATTTAAAATAAAGGAAAAAAATTTAATTGGTTCCAACCCTTTAAAATTCCCCCAAAACACTGTACTACATATAAAAAGGC
>JAFFST010049713.1:109018-119558 GCA_022414735.1 Noturus placidus
ACACTGTGTCTCATTCACCCATTCACACACCAATGGTAGCAGAGCTGCGATGCAAGGTGCTAACTTGCCATCGGGGGCAACTTAGGGTTCAGTGTCATGCCCAAGGACACCCTACGATTGCATATAATACGATTACATATCTACTGTAAATTCAAAATCTTCAATCTTCGAAATTTTCCCATCTCGTAGCTCGAACCTCAGCTCGTTGGTCGAGCAGAAATTTGCCCCGTGTTCCATCTCGTAGGTCGAAAATCTCGTAGGTGGAGCTGCTCGTAGGTAGAGGTACCACTGTACTACGTATCGAGATGCATATCGTATGAAAGAGGGAAATCCACTCCCGCACTTTCTACTGTAAATAGTTCTAGGAGTTACAGGTTTTCCTGAAATGAGCTGTTTATTGTTTGCAGTCATCTCAGCTGTTCGTCAAGTCATAGCCTTTTGCGACTGTCATTCGGAAAAGTTTCCAATGGGGAAATGGCAGTTATCGCTTTGGTAATCCTCCACATCACTCTCATCAGTTCAGTTTCGTCGACTAAATTTCTCGTTCTTGTTTATTAGGTCATGTAAACATTTTTAAAAGTGTTTTAAACTCGCACTTAACTACCAATGCTTTGCAGGCAGAAATCCAAGGCAGGGTTATAAAGTAACCTAAATAAAATATTCACTTGCTGTCCACTTTATTAGGCAGTGCAATGTATACAATCATGCAGATAGAGGTCAAGAGCTTCAGGTGATGTTCACATCAAACATCAGAATGAAGAAGAAGTGTGATCTCTGTGACTTTGATGGTGGCATGGTTGTTAATACCAGACGGACTGGTTTGAGTATTTCAGAAACTGCTGATCTCCTGAGATTTTGACACAAAGCAGTCTCTAGAGTTTCAGTCTAGTTCGGATAATCACTCTTTACAACCGTGGTGAGAAGAATCAAATCTTAGCATGCACAAAACAGGTGGATGGGTTACAGCAGCAGAAGACACCAGGTTTTACTCCTGTCAACCAACAACCAGAATCTGAGGCCATGATGGGCACAGACTCATCCAAACTGGACAGTTGAAGACTAGTGTTCAAATTTCTGTCAAACATTTTTATTTACTGGAATTTAGCAGCACTACGTGTAACGGATTTTCACAGGCCGTCGCATACATTGATCAGCCATAACATTAAAACCACTGAGAGTTGACGTAAATAACATTGTTTATCTGCTGTCTAAAATATCCCACCTCTTGGCAGGTTGTCTGTGTAACAGATAGCTCTCGAAGTTGATGTGTTGGAAGCAGGAATGGGCAAGCGGAAGGATCTGATCCCACAGAAGAACTACTGTAGCACAAACTGATGAAGTTAATGCTGGTTATGATAGAAAGGTGTCAGAACATACAGTACATCGCAGCTCGCTGTGTATGGAGCCGTCTAGCTGCAGAATGTTCAGCGTGCCCATGCTGACCCCTGTCCTTAGCCAAAAGCACCTACAATGGGCACGTAAAGATCAGAACTGGACCATGGAGCAATGGAAGAAGGTGGCCTGGTCTGACGAATAGCATTTTCTTTTATATCATGTGGACGGCCAGGTGTGTATGAGTGTCATGTAACTGGGGAAGAGATGGCACCAGGATGCATTACGGGAAGACGGATTGCTGGTGGAGGAAGTGTGATGCTCTGGGCAATGTTCTGCTGGGAAACTTTGGGTCCTGGCATTCATGGGGATGTTTCTTTGACACATACCACATTCCTAAACATTGTTACAGACCAAGTACACTCCTTCATGGTAACAGTATTCTCTAAAAGCAGTGGCCTTTTTCAGCAGGATAATGCGCCCCGACACACTGCAATAATAGTTCAGGAATGATTTAAGGAACAAAGAGTTCAAGGCGTTGATTCGGCCTCCAAATTCCCCAAATCTCAATCTGATTGAGCATCTGTGGGATGTACTGGATAAACAAGTCCGGTCCATGGAGGCCCCACATCAAAACTTGCACGAATTAAAGGCTCTGCTGCTAACCTCTTGGTGCTGGATACCACAGCACAACTTCAGAGGTCTTGTGGAGTCTGTACCTTGACGGATCAGAGATGTTTTGGTGGCACAAAGGGGACCTACTCAATATTGGGCATGTGGTTTTAACGTTGTGGCTGATCAGTGTATATTTTAATAAGTACAATACTTACATCATCATCATCATCATAAACAACTACATACAGGTGCTAGGAATCATTTCAAAACTGTAGTATGATGTTGTCTAATGATGGACTGCTCTTCAGGGTTGGTTATGGTAGTTCTTTAGGAGTAGATTTATGGTGCCGTACTGAAGTAAGGTTACACGAGTACCACAATTTCTCAGTTGATGCTGATTCTAGGATATTCAGATATATGATTCTAAATAATATAATGATATTTATACCTAATGCCGTCTTTTCAGATGATCATGGGGATATTAGCGATGTACTGATCCAGTACTGTGTATTGGTATTCAGTGTTGGTTTTGACTTTTTTTTAAAGTTTATTTGTTTATTTTTTTAATACCACTATTCAGTAGAACTGCTAAAGACCCTCACGTGTGTGACAGAATGAGTTCATGATGAAACGCAAGTCCACTTGCTATGGCTTACTACATGGAGACAGTCAGTATGTGATGTCAGTGACCGCTATATCGGCGCTCTCGTCTCAAAATAAGCAAAATCGGATTGGTGCATTCCTGATGGTCATTTTATATTTAAGGCAGTATGAGATGTTTTCTTATATCCTTGCCTGACTTGTATAGCATTTTAAAAGCTGAAGCGGTCATATTGGGTTAAAAATGAATGTTTGAGTATTGGACTTTTTTTGTTTTTGTTTCTTTTTTTTTTTTTAAGTAGAGAAAATGCTCAACTGATTTTGTTGTATTATAATCTTATTGAGGGTAGTGCACTCCAGAATACTGTGTAGAAATGGACTTGCATTTTATAGTTCCATATTGGCATTAAATGAATGTTCGCTCAATAAAATACAATAATAAATAAAATACAAATAAAATGCAATGTTATGGAAATGTGTCTTCTTAGACATTTCTTTCATAAAGAATGACTTAATAGAAACGTGCGTGTATTTTAAAATTGTCTAGTTTGATGACGTGTGGCAGTCGATGTTGCTCCATTTTGATTTTGAACCTCCTCTTCAGTAGAGCATGAGCGTCTTTGGCCTCTTTCCCTCTCTACAGAACCGAGAACTACAGATCATGCGCAAGCTGGACCACTGCAACATTGTTAGGCTACGCTACTTCTTCTATTCCAGTGGAGAGAAGGTATTTAAGCTTTCTGAAGATGCTTTAAGTCCTCCTGCTCTCTACCTCAGTTCGTGAGAGTCCAGTTACTGGGCTGAATAAAGTTTCATTCGGACATTTTATTGAATTTTCAAAATGTAGTTAATGTTTATCTTAACTTGCTTCCACGGTTACAATTCAACTTGATGCACTGTGCTTTCTATGTTGTTGGAGGTGAGGGGTGACTTAATGCTTTCCTTTTGTAACGCAACATTACAATAATCTGTTAACAAGCTACCGTTAATGCAGTGCTGATTTTAGACTTTTTTTTTTTTTTTTTTAATCTTTCCTCTGTAGAAAGATGAAGTGTATTTGAATCTGGTGCTGGATTATGTGCCAGAGACCGTGTACAGAGTTGCACGTCACTTCAACAAGGCCAAGACCACCATACCTATCATCTACGTCAAAGTAAGTCCCCAGCATGGCCTTGGACTTCAATAACATGCTGCATCACTTCTTCTTTTTTTGAATGTGCACACTGAACACTCATTCATCATCCGTTAATTTTCCAGAAATTGGTGAATTACCCAAAAAAACATGCTCAAGGGATACTGGGATTGCAAGAATCTGACTCTCCGTGCTTAAAAAAAAATTGAGCTGGTTTCGAATGTATGCAAATTTCATTCGAAGCAGCAGTGTAGCCCTGATTCGGGTAGGGGGCGGGGGCTGTGTGTGAGTGGAGGGCCTGCGTAGATATTTCCCAAGGATCCCATCATGCACGTAATGTTATTTATAGTATGACCCCAGTCTACATGATTATAAAGATAAAAATAAACGAAATGTCATCTGGTAGGAGGGTTCCCCATACTCCCTGTGCTCTTGGTGAGTTTAATAGCAAGTATCAGCTGAACGGCATAGTAAAAGATTCAAATAATGTCTGGTGTTTTTGAGAAGTTTCCCACTGCGGTAGCTAGGTGACAGAAATAAAAATCAATATATTATTAAAATGTACCCGTTAATGGTTAACGTTTGACATTTACTGCATTTGGCAGATGCCCTTGTCTAGACGCAGCGACTCACATTCATCTTATTTTACAACTGAGCTCAAGGGCCCAGCAGTGGCAGCTTGGAGGTGCTGGGATTTGATCTCATAATTGTCTTTCTGTCAATAGCCAATGTCTTAACCACTGAGCTACTATTGTCCTAGGGCTACTTGTAAATCTGGTTGTAGGCAGGCAGTGTTCATGTCAAGTGTCGAATACATACCACGAAGTGGAAAGTCAGGAAAAACCTCTCTCTCTCTCTCTCTCTCTCACTCTTTCTCTCTCTCTCTCACTCTTTCTCTCTCTCTCTTTTCTCGCTCGCTCTCTCTCTCAGGTGTATATGTATCAGTTATTCCGCAGTTTGGCGTATATCCATTCCCAGGGCGTCTGCCACAGAGACATCAAACCACAAAATCTGCTAGTGGACCCCGACACTGCTGTTCTCAAGCTGTGTGACTTTGGCAGGTGTGTACATGTTTTGTGTTTTTATTTTCTAGCTAGACATTCATTTTGAAAGGTGGCCACATAACGGTCAAAAGTTTGGAGACACTTGGAGACTGAAATGTTTCTCATAATATTAAAATGCTTTTGATCTGAAGGTGTACAATTAAATGTTTGAAATCGGTGTTGTAGACCAAAATATAATCGTCAGTGTATTCATTTCTATCATTAGAAACCTAACATTTTATTTGTCTATTTATTTATTTATTTTAACGGACGGCTCGAAGCGAAATATTCAGAAAAGCAGCCAGTAAGTGTCCAACATACATTAAAAAGGGTGTCTACATTGAAGATGCTAAAATATTCAATTATTTTGATTTATTTTATTATTTTTTTATGACAACATAATTCCCATAGTTACATTTGTTACTCCAGAGTTTTGATGACTTTATTATTATTATAAAATGTGGGTGAAATAATAAAAATAAAGAATGAGTGTGTCTAAACCTTTGACCGGTAGGGTGTGAGACATGAATACTGGTTCTTGATGTCTTTTTCTTGGCGGTAATATCTTGTCTGTGTGTGACACTCTTTTGTGTGTGTGTGTGTGTGTGTGTGTGTGTTTGTGTCTCTCTCTCTCAATCTCTCTTTCTCTCTCTCTCCTTTTTTGCAGTGCGAAGCAGCTAGTTCGTGGCGAGCCCAACGTTTCGTACATCTGCTCACGGTATTATCGTGCCCCAGAGCTCATTTTCGGAGCCACAGACTACACCTCTAACATTGATATCTGGTCAGCCGGCTGCGTATTGGCCGAGTTGCTGCTGGGCCAGCCCATTTTCCCCGGTGACAGCGGAGTTGACCAGCTAGTTGAAATCATTAAGGTGGGAATGGAGACTTGTGTACACTGTGCACTCGGGGTTAGGGATTTTATTTTTTGCACCTTTTAATGGCATTCCACAGTGTTTCAGTCTTTTTCTTCCTGTGCGTTTGTACGGGTCAGTGTGAGCCCATGTCCTGACACAAGACCATCCTGTTTTGTAACTGCAGGTTTTGGGCACACCGACAAGAGAACAGATCCGGGAAATGAATCCCAACTACACAGAGTTCAAATTCCCTCAGATCAAAGCGCACCCCTGGACTAAGGTACTAGCTTGGCACTACAGAAATCCTTACAGCGTGCGTTTCCATTAGGAATGGCACAATATGATTGCTAATGTGAATGCAGACTGTATCCTGCTTGAATGTCAGTGCAGGTTGTACAATGGTAACTATTTTACATTCCTGTAAAAATAATATATATTTCTCTTATTACAGTAATGTCCTTCAAATGCTTCACTATTCACATTGTTTCCACGGGTCTTTTAAAAAGGCTTAAAATGTCTTACATTTATTAATGTAAAAATAAGGTTTTAATTAGCATTAAATTCACGTTTCAATGGTCTTAAAAATGAAGCCGTAAAGAAGATTTAGATGTTATTTTGACTCGTTGCTTTTTGAGATGGTAAAGTCGTGTGACTATGTTTCTCTCTGTGTGTGTGTGTGTGTGTGTGTGTGTGTGTGTGTGTGTGTGTGTGTGTGTGTTTCTCTGTGTGTGTGTGCGAGGCTCATCAGTGTTTTAGAGCGGCTCGGTTCACAGTAACTTGCTTGCTCATATGAAGTTCATCTCTGTTTGAGTTTGAGTCACTTATAACCTGCATTTAGACATAACACGTGCCGGATTCACTTTAATTTTAAGTTAGCGTAATCTCGGACATTTCTGTGGGCAGAGGTTTACAGCATTTCACCTGATTTGGTAATGAGCAGTGAATTTTTAAAAATTGCCAACTAAACGGAGGTCTTCCTGCTGTTTTTTCGGTTTATCCGTATTCTTCTTCTTCTCAGTCGTCGTCTTCTTCTTCTTCTTAGTATTAAGTACTATTCAGCGCAATAGTAATATTACAAAATAGTTTTTTTTAAATATGTGTATTTTCTTCTTTACAAAATTTTATAAAGATTTATAACACTGCTTATTACATTACCCTGGCGTTAAGTTACAAAACCCTGGTAAACACTGCTGCGAGGGGGTTTCTAATACAGCTGCTGAGGGAGGGATGTAAATCTGACATCTTTTTCTCTTCTGACTGCTGTAATACATCTCTTTATTTTGTTTCTGCTCTTGGAAAGTCATGGAAAGGAAATAGTGGATTTTGTTTCTTTCACTGTTTGAGCAAATGGTAATGCATGGTTTGCTCTGGTTCTCCATGTCCCTCTATAGAAGTTAATCCTGCTGTAGTTTCCTTAAACCCAGAAATGGATGTATATGCATGAACACAATCCATTATAGCTGATGTATCATATAGTTGTATCATGGCTGAAGTGACGTGCAGGTCTTCCATCTTTTTTGGAATGGTCTTGAATATGGTATTAAAAAGTATTCTATTTAAAGTGCTGATACCTGCAGATACCCTGTATTTGCAGTACTTTACTGAAAGCCTTATTCTACAGTCCTGGCTCAGGTGCTTCAACCTGTTCGCCTCCCTTGGTGTACTGGGGCTTTTTCCCCTTCAATCACTGAGCGAAATTTGCCTTGCTAAAGCTGGATGATAACCGTAGGGCCTTCATCTTTAGAAGCAAGTGGGCACTGATCTCCAAACATGATGAACTGATTAAAATGAATAAAAAGAATCAATTTAACCATCAATGCCTTTGTTGTAGTCGTGCCTACTTGCCTCTCTACAGTGGTGGCGTGGTCATATCCAGAGAGAGGGTTCTACTTTGAATACTGGAGATTGAGTTGACTAATTACGTCATACCTTGATTAGTGCCAAGTGTTTTGGAGTGGGCTGTTTACATTTTCTTGTACAGCTAGCTGGCTGTAACTCATTAACCTGAAAATAGGAATGCATGTAGGTCACCTGACATTTAAACTGACGTGAAAGCTCATTTTAGTGAGGTCGCTAGAGAAAAGTCTTCTGTTTTGTTGAAATATAGATGGAATTGTGTTTCTGAATTGTTTGTTGCATAGCTGATTGCTCTTAAGTCTAATAGTCCACCCGTTTGAAAGTCCGGCTGCATACGTATGGGATTCTCCCCCCCAGCATGTCAAATTCTTTTGCTGCAGCAACTATACAAAGTTCAACACAGTTTATGTTCAACATTGGCCTCTTTTTATATTTATCACACTGGACTCGTATTAGTTATCATGTTCCACGATCAGTGCAATGTCCGTAAACGGAAAGCTAATGCTGGTGGTATAATAATGATTGTAGGATTGTTTGCATGTGGTGAGGATTTCCAGTGACTGACATATATTTACATAAGTCATCCTGAGTACTGTATTGGCAAGACACTTAAATACATTAAATAAATAAATAAATGAGAATTATGCCAAAGTTCTGAATGCCTGAGAGCTTAAACACTGCACTAAAGAATAATATATGATTCCTTTATTTTTCTTTAACAAGGCTGTATAGGAAGTACAAAGTGTACACACACAGGTCGAGTGAGGTCAATGGCGCTATTGTACTACTCGCAATGTATTTGGTGGTAAAAGGAAATAAAAGACTCGCTTACCTAGGTTTTCCAAGTGCTGGCTTTTAAAGTGGTGCTTTTAGACATCATGAAACTATCTATATGTAATGCCTGGGGTGTACCTGCAAAGTTCACACGCAAACGAAGAGGATTTGAGAAGATGCCTAAATGTTAAGCGTTTTCACTTCACCATTGTAAGGATTTCATTTAGCTGTGTTTTAAGTAGAGCCAGTGGTCTGTCCGAAGTATAAATGCATGAAAATGAAGGTTGTGCAGCTGGTTAAGATTTAAATCCCTTGATAGTAAGTCTTTTTTTTTTTTTTTTTTAACTACCTTGTAAAATTAAGCAACGCTGCCCTTTCTATGTTCAGGTGTTTAAACCCAGGACGCCTCCGGAGGCCATCTCTCTGTGTTCCCGTCTGCTGGAATACACGCCCGTGACTCGTCTCTCTCCACTTGAGGCCTGTGCCCACGCATTCTTCGACGAACTGCGCCAGCCCAACGCTCGCCTTCCCAGCGGCCGAGAGCTGCCTTTGCTCTTCAACTTCAGCCCTGTGGGTCAGTGAAACACACACTTTTAACGCACACTAGAGTTTGTATAGGTTTACTTTTGCCTGCATTCAGTTTACACTCAAATTTAACAATGTCAAATAGTAATAATAATAAATTTATTCATTTAGCAGATGCTTTTATCCAGAAGTGACTTGCAAATGAGAAAATACAAGCAAAGTAATAACATAAATACAAGCTGGCATTTGCCACAAACACCTTGTCTCTGAATTGGTGGCATTTATATAAGAAAAAACCAACCCCTTGGCTAAAAACCAAAGTGCTGTTAAAATTCTCAAATCTGATTGGTCAGAAGCTGTTTATCATTTGATCTAAAAGCAGCTCTGACAGCTGTGCTGGCTGTAATTCAGACAGTAATGCATTAGCATAAACCATAACAGCGCTTCTTTGGCAAATGCTTCACATAATCGAAACCTAATAATAAGTTTAAAACTTTTGATTTAGATGTTGATGTGGTGAAGCTGTGTCTAAGGAGACATTGGAAGGAGACGAACAGCACTTTGTAGGCAGTAAGAGCCTTTAAGATCGCCTTGCAGTTTCTCAGTAACATGACAACCTACGTTTTTTGTTTTGAGAGAGAGAGAGAGAGAGAGATGTAGCTGGTGGGAACTAACTGTTTACAGCTACTATAACATAAGGGATAAGATGAACTTAATCGTCGTGGACGTTCCGTAACATGAAATGTAAATATAAACGGTTAAAAGTAAGACACCGTTCTTTTAATAATAATAAAAAATTATAAATTCACATCAGACCACGTTATGGCACATTTTATATTTTTTTATAAACTGTTTGGTTTTTAAAAGTCTGCACTAAAGCTAAAGTTTCATGCAAAACAAAAGATTCAACAAACGGCACTAGGTTGTACTAAACACGGTTTAAGGTGTTCATGCGGCATCACATGGAGGGATGAGGTTATTGCGAATTCGAATGAAATGCATTACCATCAATCAGTGCACAAGCTGTTGTGGCTGTCTTATTAGTTAATGTTGTTTAGGTCTGGGATTTGATAAAGAATTACCAAAGACCTGCCTTTTACAGTAATACAGTAGTATTAGCAATCGCTGATGATTAGGTTTATCTCATCACAATTTAGCCACTAATTCTTAATCCTTTCACAGTCTTTAAAAAATGTGTGTGTATGTGTGTGTGTGTATATATATATATATATATACAGTATATATATACACAGTGGTGTGAAAAAGTGTTTGCCCCCTTCATTTCCTGTTCCTTTGCATGTTTGTCACACTTAAGTGTTTCGGAACATCAAACCAATTTAAACAATAGTCAAGGACAACACAAGTAAACACAAAATGCAATTTGTAAATGAAGGTGTTTATTATTAAAGGTGAAAAAAAATCCAAACCATCATGGCCCTGTGTGAAAAAGTGATTGCCCCCCTAAACCTAATAACTGTTTGGGCCACCCTTAGCAGCAACAACTGCAACCAAGCGTTTGCGATAACGTGCAATGAGGCTTTTACAGCGTCCTGGAGGAATTTTGGCCCACTCATTTTTGCAGAATTGTCCTAATTCAGTTACATTAGAGGGTTTTCGAGCATGAACGGCCTTTTTAAGGTCATACCACAACATCTCAATAGGATTCAGGTCAGGACTTTGGCTAGGCCACTCCAAAGTCTTCATTTTGTTTTTCTTCAGCCATTCGGTGGTGGACTTGCTGGTGTGTTTAGGATCATTGTCCTGCTGCAGAACCCAAGTTCGTTTCAGCTTGAGTACACGAACAGATC
>JAFFST010049713.1:128472-145972 GCA_022414735.1 Noturus placidus
TAAAAGATCTATTTATTAGATCTTAAAAATCTTAAAATGCCTGTCCTCGCCGTGCTGGGATCAAAATCACAACACTAGTCAGATTTTTAAAATGCTTTTATTGTCAGTATTATTGCAAACTTGTTTTGTTTATTTAGAAATTATAACGTCACCGTTGACAGGAAGGCCCTTTTATCTTCTTTTATATCGTTGATGTAAACGATACATGATGAACTTCATGGCCCTTTGGGGTTCAGGACTAATCAGTTTAGGCTTGTGCAAAGGTTACAAGTGGACTTTAGTTTTTGAAGGACACCTCTAAAATGAAATAATCCCATATTTCATGTCATAACCAAGAACAAGTGTGGAAAACATTTACTTCAAAAATAATCTCTACTCGCGCGCGTGTGTGTGTGTGTGTGTGTATTTATGTTATCTCTAGATAGATAGAGAGACGTGTATGTAGATGTAAGTGATCAAGAACACTTCTGGTGTTTGATTAAAAAAAGCAGAAGTTACTTAATATTCAGTGATCATTATTTATTTTCTGCATTTAGTAAAATGTTATGCTTAACACTTAAGGCATTTCAGAGTATACCTTAGATATTACTCTTCACATAATTAAAAAAGAAAAAACAAAAAAAAAAAACAACAACCCGTGTATTTTTCACGAGCAAAGTGCCCAGTGGCTAATGCACTAGTTTATTGTAGGAAGGTTAAAGTCTTGTTCCTCTCTGAACCTGAAGAGGGCGCTGTTATTGGGTTCGGTGAGCACAGTCCACTCTCTTCCAATAAACATGAGATGTTTTTATCTTTGTTTAATGTCATACTAAACTAATTAACCATGAGTCACTCATAGGTTGTTAGAGGTAGTGTTAAAGTAGTTAAATTAGTCAAGCTACGCTACAACTTACTAACAGAAAGTAGCCAACTATATCGACGCTACTTAAATGGGCAGTGATCGTCATTCAGTTTCTGGATAACTGTGTAATTTTGCATGAAAATGAAACACAATTTAAAGATGATTCAGAACAATTATTAATTTATGGAGTTTTGTTTTTATTATAGACCATACAAAGATGTAATTAATGCTCAAACTGTTTATTATTATTATACCATTGATTAATTAATCATAGAAATAATAAATAAGTTAAGATAGTAACTTTCTCGCGTTGCACCCTTAAATGAGCTGTTGAGGAAAACAATCAGACTGTTCCATTCAGAACGTAAAAGAAATCCCTCGACATGCACTGATGAGCTTATTTTATTTGTAAGTAAATGTAAACTTTGTTGTATTGCATTAATCTGTCATTATAATTCTCTGTATGAGAGAGTAAACTGTTGCGTTAATGTGTTATGGTATTATTATTTACCCGCCCTATACATCACATTACAAACTGTGGTTGGTCACTTTGTGTCCATCGGACAGTCACTTCCTGTCCACATGAGCTACCATGAGGCTGTTCATTCCTGTGAAGCATGCGGGCACCGCAATGTAATGAAGAGCGTTGTTCTATCTGGACGACAAAAACGTAACAATTGGTCGGTCTACATCGCTTCACGTTTGAAAAAGTAACTCGTTACTAGAAAAGCAACACTTTTTTAATTAGTGACGCTACTGACACGCTGCTGAAAAATGTAGTTAAGGTAGTAGCGTGACTAATTTTAATTAACTACTCCCCAACGCTGGATATAAATATGAGGTGACTCAGATGCCAAATTCCCCTCAGTCATTCATCAACATGGGGAAGATTAGAGAACACACAAATGAAATGAGACAGAAGTGTGTTACTGTGTAAACTCTAGAGACTGTTGTGTCCCAGGACGATCTGAAATACAGAATCCAGCCCCTCTGACACAAACAACCAACCCATAGTTAAAGTCACTGAGATCACTTTTTTCTTCTTTACATTCTGACGTTTAATGTGACCATTAACTGAAGCTCTTGACCTGTATCTTCATGAGTATACAAAGACAAATTGGTAATTGTTTAGGCTCAGTATTTCCGGTAGTCTGTATTAGGGTTGACACGATACCATAAGCATATCTTATGATACTATACCAGTGAAGAATCACGATGCCACGCTATATTGTGTCAATTCATCATTCAAATCTACAAAATGAACCAAATATGAAGAAATACATAGATTTAAATGAAAACAGGCAAACCAGGTATTCCTCTCGACATTTTATTATTGAGAATGAATAACCGACTATTGGAAAATCTCCAGGACAATCATACAGTTGTCAAACAACTAATTTGTCTATTCGTCTACTCATCTGTTCTTCCCTAGAGCAATGAAATCATGCACATGGAAATTGTCCCCAGAGTACTAAGAATGAACACACCATTAGGGATAAATAACTGACTTTGGATACAAACTCCAAAATAATCATAATATTGGGAACGTTAGCTCGCTTACTAGCAAACACGGCTAATTTTAGAACATACAGCAGTTTAGACAGCAGTTAGTCTAACATTAGCTCGCTTCGGCTAATTTTGTATTTACACAGCTGTTGGAATAACGTTAGCTCGCCTACTCGCAAACAGGAAATCTTTAAAGATTAAGGTACAGATTTGACCTTTATGTATTCTGCAGAAGCAATGGGATGTGTCGTTTTTAGCAAAAATAGATTTAACTGTCAAACATACATGATTTACGGTTCTACCGTTTAAAATATACAGTGGCATCGGCGGTATTTTGAAGCTTTAGTATCGCGATGCTATCGTAGTGCTGGAATACCGTGCAAACCTAGTGTGTATATCACATGATGCAACACTGTCAAGTTTGGTCTTACTGTTTACTGATGACTGCAGACTGGCCGGCTCAGCTGCAAGGTCACGTGCACAATTCATTCTGTCATTGCGACACAAAGATGGATAAACATGCTACTGTGTAACACACGTCCTCACGTTCTGTTACTACTAATATATGTGTCACTCTGACATCCGTCTTACTTAATTATCAGGATTTAATTACAAGGTGTTGTAATGGTCTTAAGACATAATGCACGCTATACCATGTAGTGAACTCACTGTGTTTGTATTTGGTGAAAGACGCAATATTTCAATAAGATCCGATCTTTCATATCAGATTGAGACAAATCAGTTTTTTCTTTCATTGAATCTTTGTTTAACCAGGTAATTCGTTCAAAGATGTCATGCGTGTCCTCATAGCTTGCGTGGATTTGCAGTAACTTTAGAATTTCTTGTGAAGCAGTCTGCAAACTGGGCTTCAGGTCTTTAAGCTCTGTGAATTTAAACAAGTCATAACAGTTCTCCGAGCCCATCTAGTTAAACCCCTGCGTAGTAGGAATAATGTGTGGCCACAACTTATTTACACGCGGTAACAGGTTTCCTAATGCATAGCTATAACTAAGTAAGTTGTGGGATCTAGATCAATTCCGACGTGGGGATGAGATAATTGTCATGGTCACGAGTTAGTAAGGTGTGGGAATGAGACAATTGTGTTGAGATATCTTAATGAGACACTTATTGTGCCCACAACCTGGCCTTCATGATATATAGGGGATTTTATGATGTATGATCAGGTGCTTGGGACGGGAAAACAGTTTTCGCTTGTTTGCTTTAGTTAAGATGTAGACACGGTAATGTCTAGTAAAAATAAAAAGCTTTAATTTAGTGGGTGTCCCAAAAGTCTCCTTACACAGGGGAAATGAACACTTTTTAGCAAAATGTCTTCCAAAATTTTTCATGCTTAATTTATATATACTGCTCAAAAAAATAAAGGGAACACAGTGTATATCAGATTGGTTTTACCATTCATTATACACTGCGCTAAAAATTAAAGGGAACACTCTGTTCCCTTTATGTTTTTGAGCAATATATAATATATAATTTTCCAGCCGTTAAGAATGCCTTTGACAAAAGAAGAACGTATTGAAATCATTCTCATGGCTGGAACAGGAAGCTGTGACAGACATGCAGTTATATGCATACCACCAGATGTGTTAACACAAGTTCATTATGAGTGCGGGAGACGACTGTGTGTGTTCACAAAAAATGGGCAATTATGTGGAGTTTATCTTGTAAATAAAGTTACAGTTTGCTAAAAAGTGTTAATTTCCCCGATGTATGGAGAATTTTGGGACACCCTGTAGTGTCAGTTACTATGAAATCATTACACTATGACGATTTGGAAAATGATGCAAGGAATAAAGAAAATAAGTGATATGTTTTAAATTATTATTATTATTATAATAATAACACCATTTGTGGATGTAACTGTGGTTCTGTGAATTCCTTATGACCACCAGAGATGGTGCTGCAGTAGTGGATGAGTACAGCGAAAGCCAGATGGGTAGAGAAAACGAATACCAACGAACTCGCGTAGTAACGTGAGCGGAGGTGATCTAAGCCACTGCAGCTCAGCACTCCACCTTGGAGCGTCTTCTCGCGCACTCCGAGTGACCAGGAACTCTGTTGATCATCTGGAATTCCCAGAACCACGGTTACATCCGTAACAAGCATTCAGTTTCATTCCTCCTGACTGCCAGAGAGGTATGAGTAGTAGATGACTCATACCAGAAAACTCAAACCTAAAAGTACCGGGACTGCACATCGTACAGGATCAAACCCACTAGTTTCACACCATGTACAGAAAGACTTCAGTTGATAGGCATACAGCACTTGTGTGGTAGCAACCCTTGTGTTGGGGACAGTATGAACGACTGAAGGCTAACAATCTGCTAAGAGGGAATTGGCCCCAGAGGACAGATCCATAACTGTAGGTGGGTCTGGTTCGGATGCCAAATGTGGCCCTCCAGCTGAGACAATAGATCCCTCCTGAGGGGAAATGTCTGTCAGCAAGTTTAGGAGCTAGGGAAACTATAGACTGGACAGCCACTGTAGTGCCATCAGAAGCACCCTGTGTCTGCCTTAAGCAATTCTGTGTCTCCCACAGCAGCGGAATTGAAGGAAAGGCATACAGGAGACAAGCCAGCCAATTGTGTAACAACACATCCTGCCCTTGCTAACTGGACGTTTCCATTTAGGCAAACCACAACGGCAGTGATTTTTGTTCTCTGAAGCAAATACTTCTTCCACACCAAATTCCTGTCAAATGTCCTGATCTACATCTGGATACCCCCGTGGTTCCAAACTGCTCCTTAACCCTTGAGGGATGCATCGGTTCTTACCACCTCCAGACAAGAGGGAGCAATCCCCAACAGAATGCCTGCCATCAAAAAGGCCTGTGAAGTCTACCGTTGGAGGGCACGCACACAACTGTGATTCACTACGATCGGCTGATGATGGAATGGGTCCAACTGAAGGCTGTCGCTCCACACCTACAGGGGCCACAGTTGAAGCAGTCCCAGAGGAATTACTGACAGTGGTCAATGACCGCATTCCGATCAGCCTCAATAACACCCCATAATGGGGAGACGACCCCAGACGAGATGAGTCGTCCGAGACGGAGTCAGAGAAGCTCGCATTGCGGATGAATCGATCGTCAACCAGATGAACATAATGGATTGCGAGGGAGACGGAGAGCTCTTTGCCCTGTCCATCAAAAGACCCACCTTGACAATGTAGTCTAGGAGCAGCTGGGTATTGTGCACATCTTAGTTGCTCGTCTGAGTGCAAAGCAACCAATTGTCTAGAATCCAAATCCGGAACCCCTGGGACCACAGGTGTGACAGGACAGCCTTCATACACCTCGTAACACTCGAGGGGCTAGACAAAGACCAAAGGGTATAACACAGAACTGGTAAGTCTGGTTTCTGAAACTGAAGTATAGAAACTTCCTGCCATGCACAGCAATAGTAACATGAAAGTATGCATCTGACAGGTCCACACTTGTGAATCAGTGTCCCTCTGACACCGACTGAAGAATGTCAGTTTTGCGCAACATGTGAAAGGGCGGTTGTTTAAGAACTTGTTGAGTCTACTCAACAACTGTCCCTCTGAACCAGGGAGTGAACTACCTCTATTGCCCTTTTATCTAACAAGGAATGAATTTCTTGAGAGAGACCTGCTGAACGAACCGGGTCTACCACAACAGGGTCAGTGTTGGATCTGCAGAGTATATTCATTGCACAGCGTTACCAAGACCCAGGGGTCCTTTGAGAAAATCCGAAAGTCTCTTAGCTCGACAGCGCGTAGCCGCGATGCTAAGGATAAAGCCCGTACTTTCGAGTGGTGAGCAATCTGGAAAACAAACAAGTTATTACCACAGTCCAAATGTATTGTCACAGCTTGGGAGGACGAATTTTCACTGCTCCGAGAAAGCTGCACTTTCAGCTGCGATGAAAAAACTATGACGATGAAAAAGGTGGAGTGCTGAGCAGCAGTGGCTTATATCACCTCTGCTCAGCTCACGTTTATATTTATTTTCGTCACTGGCGGACAGGAGGAGTGAAGCAGAACCTACGTTTTAATAACTAGACACAATAAATGGCATT
The DNA here is from genome assembly GCA_022414735.1 of Noturus placidus. Lineage (NCBI taxonomy): Eukaryota > Metazoa > Chordata > Actinopteri > Siluriformes > Ictaluridae > Noturus > Noturus placidus. Next base: position 134,878 of record JAFFST010049713.1, read on the forward strand.
TTCTTACAAAGGACATTCCATACTCTGTGCCTCTGTTATTCAAATCATTTTTAAGAAACATGAAAGCAAACTTCTTTATTTTATTTATTTTTTTTTTTAATGTAAAAGCTGTAAAATGCCATGACTTAATGATCTCGTTCCTAAGCCTTACTAACTTATGTCCCTGACTTAATGATTTAATTCCCACGACTTAATGATCTCGTTCCTAAGCTTTACTAACACATGGATTAGGGTCCCGCTCCCATGCCTTGTAAATTTTGGCTGTGCATTATTTTTTACTAAGTAGAGATGTCACCCATTGTGCTCAGTGCTCCGTTCCCTTCAAGAAGTGTGATTTTATTTTTGGTAAACAGTGTTTACTCTGCTTGTTTGTTTCTCTGAAGCAGACATGGAGAGCTCGTCGGTGTACATGTGTTTCCCATGCTACCGGGAGTTTCCCACACTCGAGGAAGTGCTGACACACCAGCTGACCTGCACTGCTGAGAACACACAACCTCTGTCTGTTGGCACTGCTATAGAGGCTGCTGCCATTTCTGCTGGTCTACCACAGGTGCTCTCTCTCTCTCTCTCTCTCTCTCTCTCACACACACATAGATTGTACGCACAGCTCATTTAGTCTGTGAACAACTAAAGGTACTTGTTATTACTAATACTATTATTTTGTCGCATAGTATCATACTGAGCAGCTCTACACGATATAGTATTGAATTGCTGGCCACTTCATACATCAAATTGTTGATCATGTATTAAGATCAATAGTAGTACTCACCAACCCCTAGGGACATGTTAACGTGACATCTGACCCCTATTTCACTGACACGGTTTGGTGCGGGGCCTTGGAACCAGCACACCTTTCATAAAACTAGCCATATGTCCAAGAGTTGAAGTTTAAAAGCTGAATTATTACATAATCAGCTAATAGAGGCACAAGTCAGTATGTTTACATGGACAGCAGTAATCTAATTATTGACCTTATTCTGAATAAGGCAATATTGTGATTAAGGTGTTTACATGAGTTGCTTTTAGAATACGCCTTTCATGTTCCCGTTTTACATGTTATAGAACATAGATCGATTAACCGCACACGTCATTACGTCCCCACGTCACGCCGTCCGACGTTCCCTCCAGAATTTCACGTATCAACATACAGTTCGTCTTCATTATGGTACCGTTTACAGTTTTGTGTGTTTCATTTTGAATTTTACGAAAGCTCCAAAGTGCAGTTAATTATTTGTCATGCTGTGCATGCAAATAGACGACTGCTTGAAACCGTGGGCTGCGTCTCAAACCACATTCCTACCTACTATATAGTAGCTGAAGTACATTTATTTGTCCTACTTTATAGCAGCTAAGTACGTGGTTTCAGATGCAGCTGTGCTCTCTTGTTTGCCGTCAGTAGAGCACTGTGATCGTGTCCTCTCGCAGAATGCGGTGAAAACTCCTTCACGACGTTAAGTGTGATTAAGGTGTGTACATGTCTGTAATGCATGTCGATAATGCGACTAAAAGAGGAATACTCCACATTACATGGTACTTTCATGGTAGTGTCTTAATCAGAGTATTGTTTTAATCTGGTTAATATCAGAATATTGTTGTCCAGGTAAACGTACTGTATATCGCAACAAACCGTGTTCTTTGTTTTATTGATCAAGTGTGATATTCGTTTTTACTCAGTTTAACTCTAATTGTGCATTATACATGGAATTTATCATGCACAGCATTATTAAATTAGATTAACGTCATAAACCAGTATGTCCCTAAAAAGTTAAAAGATCCTTTTTGTTGTATCTTTGTTCATTTCGACCCTATTGCTACAATCCTATATAGCTTTAGGCACCGTTATTACCCAAGGTAATTACATACGATGCCAGTGAATGCCTCTATTTAGTTGAATCAGATTCCCCCCCCCCAAATGGTGCTTGAATGCACCGCTGTAATTATCTGAAATAGGCTCTACAATGGAAGTGTTGCTTTTAAGCCAAAAAGATATTTGAGATGTAAATTGAAGTGTAATTCAGGGTTGCGTATACATCCTAATTTCCCTCTTAATTATAGCAAGAAAATTACACACTTGAGAATTTCCCTTTTTGTACTAATATTGGCGTACTTGCCGTAAAATCGTGATTTATTGTTTTCTAAACGAGCTACTTGCACAAGTGCATCGCCTACCCTAGAGAAGAGTTTAGATAACCTTATATGGTGGGATATTAAGGTTTTTTTTCCCATTAAAATGGCTCAGAAGGATGGCTGTATGTGACTGATAGAGACTCATAAAGCCCTCAATATCAACATCTAATTGATTTTGAAAAACAAAACACACTGTCTGTATAATATATGAAGGCCTCTACCAGAGCAGGTATAGCCATGGCTTGCTTAGTCATTCACTTTTTTTTTTTTTTTTTTTTTTTTTTTTTTTTGTACTTAAGTATGAATTTTCTGCTTGTTTACTTTTTTAGTTGTCGGATATTTAATATATAAGTAATCTGCACTCATTATGGCTAAAACAACTTCAACATATGTAACGATATGGAATGTAAACTGCTCAGTGAGGATAAATCAGGTGACTATCATTCACTCGCTCACCACCAAATTAGAGAAACTTAAAACTTAAGCAAGAAAAAAGCTCCATCACACCTGAATCCATTTTTTTAGTTGATTTATATTAGTCTGAAACGTCCCGTATCCCCGGAAAACTGTATCCCTTTCTCTTCTTTTGTGCCTAAAGTTGGTGCGTATCTGGTACGTCATACCCTTTAACATTAAAATAAGCCATGCTTTGAATTATTTAATGAATTACTCTATTGGTGGCGCACAAACGGAGAACAATTCATGAAGGTTTTATACGCAAGAGCCCTATTAGTTGCCAGGCAAATCTTTGAATGACGTCTTCACTTGGCAATAGATTGGTTTCTTTATGTGCTTTCTATTTACTCCTATCTTACCTGTTTCTGTAGACTTTGAAAGGCCCATATCTTTTGTGCTCCGTTCTAAATACCATACCATCAGTAGCAATAGTGTATGAATGCTCAGACTATTTTTAAATGCTGGCACAGCACACAGCTGGCAGACGGCTTTCGCCTCGTCAGATAAAGAGGATGTCGCAGACTGTTCCATCGGATTACTGTAATACAACCCCCCTGCTGGGTCCTTCCTAAAGACTCTGCAGTTAATAATGGTATTGAATGTGACACGAGAAAAAGGCTGTGAGTGTGTTTATGCTCTGGAAGCTTCGTGATTAGAACGTGGCATAAAACGTCTTTTGAGGTTTGCTTCTTTCTTGCAAGTGTAAGTGCAGTGAAAAGGTAATTGAGATTGGCTTTCAGAAGGTGTAGAAGTGTGTATACATACCCAAGACAATTGTGTGCTGAAATAATTTTGGATGGACACAAAGGAGTGATTCGTTACTGGCGTGCATTAGCAAGCTTCCAGTGTCCTTTATGTAGTTGAATGCGTTGTTTCGCAAGTGCAAGCTGAACGTTAAATTGTTTCATTCGAATGCAGTTACGGAAAATTCTCAATCGAACGAGACTTGACACTGAACTCTTCCTTCACTTTTTTTCTGTTGTCTCTCTCCTTCAGTTGGAAGGTCAATCAGTGTTTGTTCCCGAGGTTCAAAATGAGAGAAAACCTGTACCCTCCTCAGATGTACCACGTGTCCTCTACCAGTGCGCTGACTGTGAGCTCTTATTTGACGCTCTCTTGTTGTGGCAGCAGCACCGAAAGCTCGGCTGTGGCCTGGAGACTGGACCTGGACCTGGACCAGGACCTGGGGACGTGGCTGCCACCTCATTGCCACGACCCATCAGCCAGACACATGCAAGCAAAGTGTCTTATGATGATCAGCCAGCTGAGTTGGAAGGAGAAGCCAAACATGAATCAAGTTTGGAGACTTTTACTCCAGTGAACTCAGAACTAATAGATATCGATACTGAAGATGTTCCACAATTGAATTTAACGTGCAGCAGTGATATCCCTGAGCCCTCTGAGGAACCTGTACCTCAGCAGCCTGAGTGCACTGAGCCTGTGCAGGAACCAAGCCCACAAGTGAGAAGGAGAGGCCAGAAGAAGGCCAAGCCTCCCTCTAGCCTGCTGTGTGTGGAGTGCGGCCGCTGCTTCAGCTTGGCTTCAGAGCTGGTGACTCATCGGAAGACGGCGCACAACCTGAAGGAGGCAATCCACCGGTGCAATGTGTGCGGCGAGGGCTTCCTCAACACCACGCTCTTCCTCTACCATCGCAAACAACACCGCAGTCAAATACAAGAAGAGGAGCAGAAAGAAGTGGAAGTGCCCCAGCTCTCCACCACCCTGTTGGAGGCCCCAGGAGAGGGTCTGCTCTTGCTCGCCACCGCCGGAGAGGGCCAGAGTCTGATGGAGATTACCAGCCTGGAGCAGACGTTACCCGACGGTGTGCCCATCCCTCAGGTGGAGGTGCTGCTCGATCCTGTGATTAGAGGCGAGGTCATCCAATCAAACGGAGATGAAACTGTGCCTCAGGCAATTGAAAGAGAACAAATAGAGGAGACCGAAGTTGCAGAGATTGTCAACATGGAAGAGGAGGAAGTTGAAATCAGAGCTGAGGCCACGAATGAAGAAGTCATTGAAGAGAGACAAGTGGAGACCGAGACTAGCAATGTGGATATGGCACAGACGGATGAGGAAGCATCTTCAGGGCTTTCCACATGCCCGAATTTCCTGTGTAGCCAGTGTGGGTGCTCTTTTAATGTCGAGCACGAGTTAGCAAAGCACCGCAGTAGTGAGCACGGCCTAGCGGAGGCACTGCACTGTTGCACGGAGTGCGGCCAGGAGTTTATGAGCACCACTCAGTTTCTGTACCATCGAAGAGAACATCGCAAGGACGTACCCTCTCCTGCTAGACTGAACGCCACCTTCATCCCTCTGGCCAAACACCCTCCTGCATCCCCCGCCCTCCTGCTTCGACGGCCAGGTCAGTGGCTGCTTACGTTTATTTCTGTACACCCGTCCAAGCAGTCAGAGTTTCAGAATCTCACCGCTGCATTTTACGTAGATGTAGAGCTCTGAAAACTATATTGTATATTGAATCCCATTCAAAATCTTGGTCCATTAGTGTCCAGTGTATTTTGGTGTCTAGGAATCTTGAACGGATTAATTTTTTTCTGTATAGCACGGACCCGACATTAGTGTCAGCTGCAAGACAACGCATCCGTTTGCATTAATGCGCTCGTTTTAATTGCATCTCAGATTCTACACATAATCCACGACTAATAATAAACAGATTTTTATGAAACATTTATGGAAGGCGCCACGGGTATAAACACTTTAATGTAAGCAATTTATTAATCAATAAAGGTTGTATAGTGAAAGCAGTAGTGGTGATGATGATGATGATAAGAACAACACATAATAGCAGGTGAGTCAGTACTGCGTGTTATTCATTAGGGAAGGACGACAGGAAGCACCAGTGTGCAAGAAGCATATGTTAATTACGCGTGAGGGCAATAGCATGCATGTTTTCATTTATAACACCTTGGTATTTTAGGGTTCAGAGATGGTCCTTAATAATCACTAATAGTCAAACAGTCTCATGTTAAGATATCAACGGTGGAAAACTGTTTAGTTGGAGTTCTATTTAGTTTGCATCTTCCTTTTTGAATAGGACAAGATGTCCTCTAATTACTTGTGTCCCTGTCCTTTGATTTTATAAACGCCCCCAGGACAAAAATGGCACAGAAATCCGAGACTATTTTTCTTGTACATTTACCCTCATTAAAAATGCCAGGATCAATGGATGGGTATGAATATGCAATTTGGACACGCCCACATGTTCTCCTGTAATCCTGAGTAACTAGTAGGATGGTCAACTTGTTTGTGTTTGTCACAGGTAGACACACAAGTAAGATTTCATGTTAGTTTATCATGCAGGCTCTGTGGCTAAAAATCTTGGACGCGATCCTCTAATCTTTCATGCAGTTGGTCCCAGGCTGTTGAACCTATTTTATAACATCATAAACTTTTCATTTTTTTTAAACAGAATTAAAGCGAGAGCCGCTTGTTAAAAGGAAATATCCGACTTTTGTGATGCGGTGGATAATTTGATCAAAACACCAGTCTACATAATTGGAACCAGGGATGCTTTTGTCGCTCTGTTTATCAAATCATTTTGATAAATGAAAAGAACACTGGTGAAAATGTTCATCTCATTTTATGCCTGTTGTTGGGTTTTACAATATTTATATAACCAGCGATAGTTAGTGTAGCCATCATGTGCCGGGGAGGTGGGAGGGGTATGAAAATGAATCATGTGTAAATGAACCACATGTAAAAGAATCACATATAAATGAATCATATGTAAATTTTGCTTGGGAGGAGGGGGGGCATAATGTGATGTTACTGGGGTAAAAAGTTTGATTCTGTATGGATTTCTGAAAATGAACCATATGTAATTGAATCACATGTACATGAATTATATGTAAACTTTCCTGGGTGGGGTGGGAGGGGCTGTTATCGGGGTAAAAATGTTGATTCTGTATTGATATATTTTGTTGTACTCTGAAAAGTACTCTGTATGAGAATCAATAAAAAAATTGTTACGTCAAAAAAAGAAAATGTTCATCTCCTTGCCATCCCTCAGAAAGCTCGACTGAAACGATGCTGGCCGATGTCACGCTCGAAGCCACAGCTAAGCTGAGCCGTGATTGGTCACGAACGCCGCTCCCCCACGAGTGCCCGCACTGCGGGCAGGGCTTCACGCGGCGCAGCCTCCTGCGCGAGCACGTCTTCCAGCACACGGGCGAGAAGCTGTTCAACTGCAACGTGTGCAACAAGAGTTTCCCGACTCCCGCTGGTCTGCTGCGCCACAGCCTGTGCCACGGTCCACCACGCTGCTTCACCTGCCCCGTCTGCACCAAGACCTTCTCTCAGCCTGCCTCGCTCAAACGTCACATGCTGACCCACGAGGACGGCACAGAGAGGAGAGGCCATGGGCGAAGCAAAGGCCGAGGACGTCCTCCTGGAGACACCCGTCTGCTTACCTGTCCCGACTGCCCAGCCAGCTTCAAGCTGGACTCTCAACTGCAGATGCACAGGTGAGTGTCATTGAAAGAGGTTTCATAGGAAGTAGCAAGAGCATCTTTACTTCCTGAAGAAGATTCTTTAACAAACTTGAGTGTGCAGGAAAGGATAGTAGAGTAGAGAAGAGTGAATACTTTATAGGAATTCGTATAATATTCACGCTCACTGAAGTGGATACATCCAGTGCACTGCTTTTTTTCTGAAGGAGAGTGTTTCTCTTAAAAAGTCAGACTTTTAAGACTTATTCTAGCGCTGTCGTTGACTAAATAATTTAATACTTCCCCTGCTGCTGCAGTATTATGCTAGTTAATAGCATTCTGTTTGAAACCATGCACTTAAAATGAGTTAATGTGACAGAAAAAAGTTATATTGGGTTGTATGATTAGCATATCATTGTTTTATTCCCCCCCCTTACTGCTACCCCCCCTTACAGTCTCAGTACTCTTAGATATGCCATGGTCCATGTTCTGGTGAGATGACAGATATGACAGCCCCACTCGTGTTGAACACATACAGCACATTGGTGTGCAGACAGAGCATGAGATTTGAGCAGGAAGTGAATGAAATTTCACCCTTGACCCACCTCATTACAAGGCATGACCTCATGAAGCTGTGTCTTTTGAGATATTAATCAGCCTGTGCCAGTCCAGAGGTCCTTTTTCAGATTATAAATCCAGTGAGAAGGGAATTTAAACCCTCAAATCGACTTCGATCTGACAACCACGGTTCAGTTTACAGACGTTAGGCATTAATGGGGAAAGCGGCTGTGTGCTCAGCATACTAAAAACCTTTCTGGGTTATAAAAAGCACCTTTTTTAGGATTTCATGAAACAATTCCATCTATCTATAATTACATTATAAATAGAGTTTTAATGGTCGAGACCAGCTTCTTATATAATGATCGTTATTACATACATACTGTTGTAAAGTTGACTTTTTTTTTTTTTTTTTTTTTTTTTTTTTCTTTTTCTTTTTAGGAGGATTTCATATATGCAGAGTCAAAATATAATGTGTTTGGTTGCACTGAGAAAGCGGTTCGATCCGGACTCGACCCAGTTGGTGGATCTAAACCAAACAGGAACAGATGTATTTTGGTTTGCAGTATATTTTGTAGATGCGAGCTGCTAAACTGAGCCTCGAGGCACAAACCGAGCCAAAAGACAGAGCTGTAACACTGCCTAAGACCTCAGTTCCGGCTGAATTTTACGACCTTTTCAAAAGCAAAAAGTTAGTCTGTAGACTTTGGACTGACTGATGTATCATCATATGAGTCAGATCCTCAAATGATGGAAGGAATTGCCTGATGATGAGATTGTGTTACTGTAAGCATTTCACATTTCTGGTCCAAAAATTATATTTACTGGGTTTTTTTTTGTTTGTTTGTTTTGTTGTTTTTTTTTTGGAAGCATCATCTTTTGAGCGATCCAACAAATGCCTCCAGCCCACACGGTCTTTTTCCAACTGTTCAACATGAGGCAGGGTCTGTTGCCGGTAAAGATGCTTCATTTTCTCGCTGCATATCGATCAACTTGTTAATAATAACAACAAGCTTCATGTAGCATTTTAGCTGAACTATGTAGCTGAAAAATAATTACGAAGATACCGATATAAATGGAAATCTACAAAGAGAAAACCAATCATTAAAATGAAAAAAAGATTTGATTGAATAAAAAACATTTGATAAGATTTTATAAATCTCCACCCTGTGCTCCTGCTACTAATCCAGGCCATCTATATTGATCTGTAGGCAGCCAGCATTCATTGTATTCATTACCCATTTTCTAATACATTCTAATCCATTCACTTTTATTGCCTTTTTTTTTTTTTCAAGTACACATACCATACACACATTATGCCCCCCCACACCAACCCTGTCATTTAATCCATTAGTGGACAGGGAGCATCATAGGCCCACCGCTGACCTGGTGTGGTTTGGATGATGTATATGTGAGGCACAGCTGAGACACCTCAGTGTATACAAGGACTGTGTTACTTTCAACTAAACATACAGTGGGGGAAATAAGTATTGAACGTGTCAACATTTCTTTTCAGTAAAGATATTTCCAGAGGTTATTCACGTGAAATTTTCACCAGACATCAGTATTCACTCAAGAAATCCGCAAATATAAAGAATTCACAACATTAAAGTCTATAAATGAAGTTATGTGTAATAAAGAGTAAAAGTATCGAACACTTTAAAAGAGGTTTGGGTGGCTGTGGCTCAGTCGGTAGAGCGGGTTGTCCACTAATCCACTAATCGTAGGGTTGGTGGTTCGAATCCCGGCCCGGGTGATCCCATGCCGAAGTGTCCTTGGGCAAGACACTGAACCCTAAGTTGCCTCCGATGGCAAGCTAGCACCTTGCATGCAGCTCTGCTACCATTGGTGTGTGAGTGTGTCTCATTTGTAAGTTGCTTTGGATAAAAGCGTCTGCTAAAATGAATAAATGTAAAAAAAATGTACTAGGTTAAAGACGTTGATGTTGAAAGATGATAAATTATTATATTACTAATGTTTGCTTTGATTTATTTTGTTTTTCTTGCTGCAGGCTGCTGCACACTAGTCACCCTTTCCCATGCGGTGTGTGTGGACAAGCGTTTAAGCGACGGAAAGAGCTCGACCTGCACACTCTCATTCACCAAGGTCAGAGGCTAGCGTCGCGTTTACTCCTCACAATCAATGTGTTTTCTTTGTAGAAATACACTGTATGGCCAAACGTTTGTGGACACATGATCGTCTCGCCGATGTGTGGGGCGTCTGTAAACTGTTGCCATAAATTTGGAAACACACAATTGTATTGGATGTCGTCGTATGCTGTAGATTTACAATTTCCTTTCATTGGAACCAAGAGGCCTCAAACCTGTTCCAGCATGACCGTGTTACTGTGTGCAACGTGAGCTACAGGAAGACATGATGTGCCAAAGTAGGGGTGGAAGAACTCGAGTGATCTGCACAGAGTCCTGACATCAATCCCACTGAACCCCTGTGGGATTAATTGGAATCCTGACTGCACACCAGACCTCCTCACCCGACGTCAGTGTCCAACCATACTAATGCTCTAGTGGCTGTATGAGCAAATCCCCACAGTCATGCTCCAAAATCTAGTGGAAAGCCTTTGAGGTTATTATAACAGTAAAGTGGGAGTAAATCTGGAACGGAGTGTTTAACAAGCACATACGAGTGTTATTGTCAGGTGTCCACAAACTTTTGGCAATATAGCGTATTTACACCATGCAGAATCTGATCAGTGCCTAATTTAAACAAACACACACCTATTAAGTTATCAGTTATGTTCCTGACAAGTCAGATTATACGAGTAAGGTTTGTTCACGATATTCCTACGACGCCATGTTGTTCCTATTCCTATCTCTCACCCTTTCTCATACATTCATGGTTCCCCTTTGACGATTGCCCTCTTATTGATTGGGACTCAGACAGAAAGGGATAAATGGGGTCAGAGGTCACATTGATTAGCTGGTGTATTGATAAGCTCAGCTGCTGATCAGTCACTTTCTCATCAGGCTAATACCAGTTACTGAGGTGAGAGAGAAACAGAATGAGAAGATGGCAGTTTATTTGTGTAAGTGTGTGTGTGTGTAAGTGTATGTGTTTGAAGACTGTAAAGGTCATACCCTGATAGCACAGTTGCATCTAACAGCAGCATTGGATCCGTCATTGAGTTCCTAAAGTTCTATTTATCTTTGTATTTTGTTCCTCATGTCTTTAGATAAAGCTGAGAGCACAGTGTGTTGATTTTTTTTTATACCAGTCTCTTTTTTTCTCCAGATAAGAGACATAAGGTGTATGTCTTTTATGCTTTTGCATCTCTCCACCTTTCCTCTTCTTTTTCCTAGATAAGGAACCTAAAGTATATGTGTGTTTGTCTGAGATGTTTCTTTTTGCCTTTGTAGATAAGTTACTCTCTTTCTCTCTGTCTCTGTTTCTCTCCCTCTCTTTGTCTCTCTCTCTCTCTGTCTCTCTCTATCTCGCTCTCTCTCTGTCTCTCTCTCTATCTCTCTCTGTCTCTGTTTCTCTCTTTCTCTTTG
>JAFFST010049713.1:153021-165755 GCA_022414735.1 Noturus placidus
CTTTATGTATGAGGCCTGAAATGTGGCAAAAGGTCGAACAGTTCAAGGGGGCCGAATACTTTCGCAAGGCACTGTGTATATATGTGTATATATATACTGTATATATATATACACACACATACACACATATGTGCGTGTGTGTACATACAGAGTAAAGTCAGAGTAAAGATTTGAAATATATGCATTTGTCCATAATGAGCAAGCCAGAGGCGACGGTGGCAAGGAAAAAATCTCCCTGAGATGATATGAGGAAGAAACCGTGGGAGGAACCAGATTCATCTGAGTGACACGGGATAGTACAATTATAAATATATCAATAAATCCTTTCTATAAATGTGCTAATACTACATGCTGAAATAGTGTAACCAGGAAAACTCATTGAAGTCTGTTTTGTTGAACTTCTCCACTGTCTCTGATGGAGACTAGAGTGCAAAACCATTTGTGGTAATTCCAGTGCTAAGGCTATAATAGCGTATAAGGCTGGCCGCCTTACGTCCTTTGTGCATCCAAACATCCCAGTTCACCACAACACTCTTAAAAAATAAAATAAATAAATCTGTTCCTTTAACAGCACCTGCTAATTTGTTTGATCCCTTTACAAAATGGCAACAGATGTGCTGTATATCATGCAGTATACAGTTAAAATTCACCAAACACTCCAGAGCTTAAGTGTACTGCTGACTTGTGTGTGAGGATACACATTTCTGCACACACAAAAAAAAAGAAAGAATACTTCTCAGGAGAAGAGAATATTATTTGCATGACAGTTTTGGCCTACCACTCATTAAAACTTTATTTTTAGCTCATGCAGCTGTAAAGCTGCTAGCTGTTGCTGAGACTCGATAAAGGCTAATGCAGTCATGGATGTTCAGGCAGTAACTGATTCAATATAATGTTAATGATATAATATCATTATGTTGCTCAGCTCATGCTGCCATCTGTTACTCTTGCTTCTTATAAAACCATGTGGCAAACAAGACAGGTATTGGTTAAAAAAAATAAATACAATGGAATGTAATATAAAAAAAGCCAGTTCAAATTGAGCTTGTGTTAGAAGAATGGTTTGTGCATTGTGCTGCATTGCTTTGTCAGCCATAACCAAATGAGGCCGATTCTGGTTAATGTAACATTGGCTAAAACAACAGTAGACAAAAACTTTGTCTGTAATGAACTATCGGTTGAGAAAGAAGCATGCACACGATGTACAAAAGGACTACGGCGTGACTCACTAACATCGATCATTATTGTTACCTGTATTTATGTAACAAAAGCCCAGCTTTCACGGTTGTTTAAATGGAGCACACTTACAAAATAATGTTTTCGTAAACAATGATAAATAAACAAGCAATATCAATTAAAAATCTACCTTTTAGAGAGAGAGAGAGAGAGAAAGGCCACCCCCCCACTACTCTATAATTTCATTGTGTAACAGAGAGGAGATGCTTTTTGCGCTTGTGCAGTGGAACACTTCACTCTCTACGAGTAGATAAGGACTCACTTCTAGCCAGCGTAGCCTGCGTGCCAATTTGGCCTGGAGAAAGAAAAGTCCAGATATGGACTCGGTCCTCCCACACAGGCAACGGCACGGCGTTCCAAAAATGACTTTTCTTCTAGAGAATTATGTAACAACGTCATAATGAGGTGGAAATTCTCCTTCACACTGCGAACAACCCAGTCAGCATCTGTCTGTCCTCAGCACCACAAGGACCTTGTACTGCGTTACTGATCCTTGCTGAATTTATCACGTTTATTTACGTCCAACTCTGTGCACAGATTCACATGTAGGAGGGTTGGCGACTAACGTAAGATAACAGCCGAGCGGATTCCTTTAAATATCAGGGAGGGAAAACAAATTCAATTTTATTATTTTTAAATAATGGTGAGCTCCTATAGTATTGATTTGAATTAATTCTCCTTCTCTCTTTGCCCATCTCTCTCTTAGTGCAATCAGTGTGGGAAGCGTTTTCGGCAGCTGCCCCACCTGCAGGACCACGAGCGTATCCATAGTGGTGAGCGGCCGTTTGTGTGTTGGGTCTGTGGGAAGAGTTTCAGCGTGGCAGCACGATTAGCCGAGCACGCCCGGGTGCACAGCGGCGAGCGCCCGTTCGCTTGTCCTCGTTGCCCCACCGCCTTCCGCTCGCGCCCAAATCTCCACAAACACCTACGTCTACACGCCATTGACCCCAATGACCCCATCACTGAGGCCACTGCAGACCAGGACTCGGCCGTACAGACCATACTGCTGGTGCAGGAAGCCGCTTCACCCACATCCACATCGGCCATGGCGTCTACCTCCACCGCCGTCCCCATCATCCAGGAGGGCACACTGGTGCCCGATCAACATGGTGCCTCTGTGGTGTTCCTCCATAACAACATCGCAGTCCCTGCAGTTACCATGCCCACCATATCAGTGGTGGCTGGCCAAGAAGTCCCGCACACGATCGAGTTCATTATAGAGGAGACTGTGTAGAGAGAGAGACACACACAAAGAGACAGAGAGAGAGCGAGCGAGAGAGAGAGGAGTGAACGGAATGGAAAGGAAAGAAAGACAGAGAGATTGGGGCCATTTGTGAAATGACTTGAGAGATGGGCACAGAGATAACTTAAGGTTATCTAGGCAAGAAAGAGAGAATGAGCTGAGGTTAAAACCTTACAGGATAAAGCCTTTCTCTTTGTATGTGTAGAAAAGAAAATGTTAGCTGATGCTTGTCTTAAATGGCTGTTAATTTTTTGGACTTGCAGAAGCAGAATTCATCAGTTATGCCAAAATTATAAGGAGGAAAAATTGAGCATGGCGTGTACAAGCTTGTGTATATATTTCCACCACTCTGTCCTCATTTGAGTTCGGCATTATTAGGAATTGCTCAAAGTTTATAGTGTGTGTTTTTAATAAAACAATTTTGCTTTCTGGGCTTCCTGTCCTTGAACTCTTACTTAACAAATGCACACATGATCATTTTTTTAAAATACTTTCCTTTTATTTTTTTTTAAACTCTGCATCAAGGATAGAAATTTAGTATGGGTAGGTGTTTACACTTTCGATCTTGTTGAACTGAACATATGAAGCGGGTCAAAGATGAGACTTCAGAAAAGAACAAAAGGTAATAATTGTTAAAATCCATTGAGTTTAATTGACGTTTATTATGAATTCTTATGTTGTTGTTTATTTCCTTTAATATTTGATGTTCAACTTCTGGCTGTTATTCAAATTGACAATTTTGCACTTAAGAAACGTATTCCTTAATATGTACAAATACAGCATGTATAACTATGAGGTTTCATACACATAGCATTACTTTATCAGTTATTATCAATGGGGGGAAACCTATCTTTCAACACAAAAGGGACAGATGGCTGTTAACCTGGACACAAAAAAACCCCTGTTGTGATTGTGTAACTATTCACACGATTTTATTTGTGAAATCACCAAGTTGCCATCATGTACCGTCAGAAGGTCGTGTGTGAAGTAAAGTGTCATGTCAAAATACACCTGTTCCTGAAAGGCCCCAGAGTTTGTTAGAGAACATACTCACTGACCATTTTATTAGAAGCATCTGCACATTCATGCAGTTATCTAATCATGTGGCAGCAGTGCAATGCAAAATGAATCATCCATATACAGGTCAAGAGCTTCAGTTAATGTTCTGTGACTGGACAGTTGAAGACTGGAAGTCTTACCAGGTGACCCTCCCCCTCCGCCCTATTCTTGAACTGTCCAGTTTCGATGAGAGTGTACTCAAAATAACTTCATGTTCTTGTTCCTGGCTGACAGGGTTGGAACCCAGTGTGGTGGTCTGCTGCTGTTGTAGCCCATCCTCCTCAAGGTTTGGTTCCTTGTGCATGCTGAGATGTTTTTCTGCTCACCACGTTTCTAAAGAGTGATTAACTGAGTTATTATATCCTTTCTGCCAGCTCGAACAAATCTGGCCATTTTCCTCTGACCTCTCATCAAGGCGTTTCCTCCCACAGAACTGTTGCTCAATTTATATATTTAGCTTTTTGCTCCATTCTGTGTAAGCTCTAGAGTTTAGCAGTTTCAGAAATGCTCAAGCCAGTCCATCTGGTACCAACAACCGTACACGTTTTCCTGATCCCATATCTGCGTGATTTTATTTATTTATTTTTGCATTGCACCGCCGCCAATGGATTGGCTGATTAGATAACTGCATGGATGTGCAGGAGTACCTAATAAAGTGGACAGTGGCTGTATTTAAACAAACAGCATCATAAATTGGGCTGTCTGTGTGGTTTTTCCTTACTATATTACCTCCCGAAGAAAGTTTTTAAACTGATTGTGTCCTAGTGTCCTTGTGAACCAGTATCAGGATGTATTTATTGATCGAGACTTTAAAGTCGCTCTGGATGAAGGTCGTCTACCAAATGCCATAATTGTAAATCTAAAGACTGATGTGCTAACAAAACAAGTCTGGGACAAAGTTCTGGTTTATTACCAAACCGAAGTTTGGTAATAAAACAATATCCCAAACTCAACATTCCACAGCACCGTTACTGAAAGTGGAGAGAATATGGCTCGACAGTGACTCTGTCTAGAAGAGGCTGTCCAACAAAACGTCGGTGACCAGGATGGGATTAGCAAGAAAAGCAACCAAGATGGCAGTCACTGAAAGAGTCGGAGAGCTCAGAGAGGAGACACTGTTCACAGGACAACCATGGACAATCCACAAAGCAGCGCATTATAAATGAGTGGCAAACCGTTTAAAATCCCATTTACATAGCGCTTTTATCCAAAGCGTTTTACACTGGTTCTCATTCACCCACACACCAATGATAGCAGAGCTGCCATGCAAGGTGCTAACTTGCCCAAGGCATGTGGAGTCATATGGGCCGGGAATCAAACCGCCAACCCTACGATTAGTGAATTAGTGGACAACCCGCTCAACCACCTGAGCCATAGCTGCTATATACGGTATACATGGCAGAAATCGATCACTGCTCAGCACCCTGAGAACACCATCCTCACAGAGAAGCATGGTAGTGTGGGGCGGCTGTGGCTCAGTCGGTAGAGCGGGTTGTCCACTAATCCACTAATCGTAGGGTTGGTGGTTCGAATCCCGGCCCGGGTGATCCCATGCCGAAGTGTCCTTGGGCAAGACACTGAATCCTAAGTTGCCCCCAATGACAAGCTAGCACCTTGCATGGAAGCTCTGCTACCATTGGTGTGTGAGTGTGCTCTCATTTCTAAGTCGCTTTGGATAAAAGCGTCTGCTAAATGAATAAATGTAGTGGTAGCGTCGTGTTGAGTTCAGGCCTATTGCTGGTCCTTTTTTTGCTTTTGATGCTATTTATTGATGTGTATTATTCTCACTGAACACTTTTTATCTTTTACAGTTCTATCCTGATAGGAGTGCTGTCTTCCAGGATGTCAGAGACCCCATCCGCAGGACACAAGGGCTCACAGAATGGTTTGATGAGTATTCAAAAACGTAAATGTAACTCATATGCTATGGCCTTTAGAGTCACCAGATTTGAACCCAACTGAACACACCTATATGGAAGATCTCAAACTGCGTGTTTGAGGGACAGTCTCCCTACCACCAACATCTAAACACCAAGAGGAATATCTTTTGGAAGAATCCGTCAAGTAAAACTTTACACCAATGCGTATTGAAGCTGTTCTTGCTGCTCATGGTGGTCTAGCACCTTACTAAGCACCTTACCAACTAGCACCGTGGCTAGCACCTTACCAACTTTTGTTGGTTCTTTTTTGTCACATGTATATACAGTATTTGTGCATTACAACGAAAAGAAAAAAACTTACAGTAGCAGTAGTGCCTCATATATAAAATCAGTACAAACAGCTTCAAATGTGTTTATAGTACTATCACCATGATTATTTAACCTTTTTGGCGTCCCTCTGATATCTGGGAGTCTATAAATACACGTCCGTGAGATGACCATGAGCGAGGATGCTGAGACAGCTGAAAAGCTGCTGACCCTACAATACACTAGTGTATTACAACAAACTCACCCACGCAGATCCAAGTGTGGGGGCGGGGGTAGTAGGAGGGTAGTTGGCATGTGTGATAAATGCATTATTTTAATGATGACGCTCTTCCACGGCTCAGACCTCACACTGATGCTGCCGCTCGTCTTGTGTTTGTCAGCATGTAGTCGATTAGATGCCACTTAGGGAAATGTATTGCTGCCACAAAACTGTGGCCTTTGCAAATGAGCATCATGATCATTGCCTTCTTTGGCCAACGGCACCGTGTGTGTGTGTGTGTGTGTGTGTGTGTGTGTGTTCGATCATTTGCAGACATTTGCAGATCAAGTGACCAATGTACGTTCATTTTCAGACACTGCATCAAATTATTCAGTACGTTAAGCTTTTTGTTTGTCATTGCATCTCTTTCACTCTCTCGCTCTCTTTTTCTCTGCAGTGTGTCTCTGCTGAGGTAGCTATACCTGCTGTGACTTGCCCTGACTTTGACAGAGTGTTCCCCCTATGTGCTTTGTTGTGTGTGTGTGTACAGTGGGGGGAAATAATATTGAATGCGTCAACATTTTGTTCCGTAAATATATTTCCAATGAGGACATTCACATGAAATTCTCAACAGACATCAGTATCAACACGAGAAATCTTCAAATATTAAAGTCCATAAATGAAGTTATGTGTAATAAAGTGGAACAACACAGGAAAAAAAAGTATTGAACAGGCTAACTGAAATGTATTTAATTCTTAGTGCAGAAGCCTTTTTTGTAATGACAGACCAAGACTCTTCCTGTATGAAGAAATTAATCAGCCGCAGTATTCAGGAGTGATTCTGTCCCATTCTTCTAAACATATTGTCTTTAAATCTTGTTCAATTTGATTCAAGTCAGGTGATTGATTGGGCCGTTTTAACATCTTGATTTTTTTCCCCTCTGAAACCAATTGATAGTTTTCTTTGCTGTATGCTTTGGATCGTCGTCCTGCTGGAAGTTCCTCCCACGTCTCATATTCATCATCCTGGTGAATATCAACAGATTCTTCTCAAGAATCTCCCGGTAAAGGGCTCCATTCATCGTTCCTTCAATTATATGAAGACTGCCAGCTGAAAAACAACCTCACACCATGATGCTTCATCTCCAGACTTCACTGTTGGTGTTGTGTTTTTAGGGTGATGTGTAGTGCTATTTCTTCTCCAGACATGGTGTGTAGTATGACAGCCAAAAATCATAATTTTGCTCTCGTCTGACCAGATTGAACTCTCTATTTCATAGGCTTGTCCAAATGAGTTGTAGCAAACTTTAAACGAGCTTTAACGTGCCTTTTCTTTAGTAATGGAGTCTTGCGTAGTGGAGTGCATTGCCTATTGTTTTCTCTGTGACGATGGCACCTGCTGCCTCCAAGTGTTTCTGGAGCTCTTTCCGAGTGGTCCTTGGCTCTTGAGCTACTCTTCTCTTCTGTCTATTCTTCTGACTCCCTGGTCAGAGGAGCTCCTGTGCGTGGCCGTTTGATGAAGGAGTGATGTTGCTTCTACTTGTGGATAACGGCCCCAATGGTGCTTACTAAAAAAATTCAGAAGATTTGAAATTTGTCTGTATCCGATTCCATCAATATGTTTCACAGCAATAAGGTTGTGAAGCTCTTGGGAGAGCTCTTTGCTTTTACCCATCATGAGATGTTTCTTGTGTGACAACTAAACCTAACCCTAATGAAAAGCCTTTTTATAGACCATCAATTTACTACCCCAGCTGATATTTATTTGCACAGATAGGAGGTATAAATACTTATGGATTTCAGCTGGCTCCTGGCCTTACCTTGCCTTGGAAAACTGTTTTTATTATTATTATTATTATTATTATTATTATTATTATTATTTTATCAGTGTGTTCAATACTTTTTTGTGTGTCATTCCCCTTAATTAGACATAACTTTATGGATTTTAATGTTGTGACTTCTTTATTTTTGCGGATTTCTCGAAAAACTGTCACGGTTGCCCCTGGTGGCTGTGCGCAGGCACTACACCGTCGCTGGTCATGGCTCTGCCTGGTGGCCGTGCGCAGGCACTGCACCGTCGTTGGTCATGCGCAGGCACTGCACCTGTACTTTGCCTGAAGCAGAGATCAGTGACATTTTTCTACACATGGATTTTGTTTACGTTTCAGTGTTTGTCTCCACCAAAGTCTGTCTGTAGACTCCAGGTTCCATCAGCCACTGCTCACCCGAAGTCACATGTTGTCCTGCACCTGTTTCATATTTTAGTTAATGAGCGTTGATGTGTATAAATAGTCCATGTTTTCACTTAGTCTTGGTCTTTCGTTGTTTAGACTCTTGTTCTATGTTCCTCTGCGTTTTGTTTCATGTTTCCAGGTTTTCACTTCTCTAGGTTCTTGTATCATGCTTCCCAGTTTCACAGTTCTAGGTTCTTGTTTCATGCCCAAGTGTTTTTCAGGTATCAGTCTTTGTGTCTTTGTTTTGTTTATGTTTTCAATAAATGTTTAAAAAGCCAGTCTGCTACTGCTTCCACCTCTATCTCTGCAGTCGTTACAAAAACTGATGCTTGGTAAAAAAAAAAATTGTGAATAACCTCATTGGAAATATATTTATTGAAAAAAAATATTGATGCATTCTATACTTATTTCCCCCACTGTATGTTATTATGCATTAGTGTGTACGAGTGTAATATGACTATATCAGGTTGGTCAGGACGCTTTTGACCTTTTGGGAGCAGTGTGTGTTTGGGAGTGTGATCAATATTTACTTTAATATTTATTCATTCATCAGTAGTTTTTATAAAAAGTGACTTAAAAACGAGGCAGAATACAAAAGAGAGAATTTTGGTCAAGCATTAACATTGCTAGAAGGTCACAAATGTGGCTATCTGGCAGTTCTGGGATTTGAACTCACACCTTTTGATTATTATCACTGAGCTCTGACTACTTTGTATAAGAATATGAGAGCACACTCATGCTTTTCCCTTGAGTGTTAATGGAATGTGTGTTGCTTATGTGCCTTTCTGTGTGTGTGTGTGTGTGGGTGTGTGTGTGTGTGTGTGTGTGTGTGTACCTGGTTGATGATTTTCCACACTTGTCTGGCCATGTTTGTCATTTCTCTCTGTCTCACTCTCTCTCCTTTATGCTAGAACATACACTCACCTCTAGTCCCCTCCTGTTTTGTTCACCTTGCCTCTCCTCTTTCCTTTCCTCTTTCCCCCTCTTCCCTTCCCTTTTCCCCTCCCTCTCTCGCTCTCTCTCTCTCTTGCTCATTGATAGTAGAGACGATGTGACTAGAATACTGAGCATCTAATCATTATTCCACTAGTGAGGCACAGCACATAGATGGAATGCCAATTCCGCCTGGTCTCTCCCTCTCTTCTCTTCCTTGCTTATCTTCCCATCCCCTCCCTCTCTCCCACGCTTTCACTCCATCCCCTGCTGTGTCCCCAGGTTTGTGTGTTATCTAGGCAAAGGTTAACATTAAAACCTCAAAGACGTGAGGATTACGGGGACACAGGGCTGGGGTTTTTTTCCCCTATATATCTCCGCATGCATAAAAGGAAGGGCTTGTGAACACTCACGTCCCAGCACAGCGCTATTGTGTGTGTATGTGTGTGTGTGTGTGTGTGTGTGTGTGTGTGAGAGAGAGAGAGAGAGAGACACAGAGTTACTATGCCAGTATGAGGACTTTGTGTGTATTGCATAAAAAGGGGATTCTGTGCTAAGCTGATACTGAAGCACTGAGGGGAAAGAGGAGAGGAGAGTAGCATGAGTGTGTATGGGGAGAGAGAGAGAGAGAGAGAGAGAGAGAGAAAGACAGAGAGAGAGTAGCAGCGAAGAGCACTGCTGCATGACAACAGGTGTAGATGACAACATTAATTAAGGAGACACCCATTCAAGGGCGTGGGTGTGTGCCTTCATTGCCCGTTTTAAAAAGATTACATTATACAGTTCTGTGAAAAGGAGGACAGGAGGGATGAAAGAAAAAAAAACTGCAAATAGTGAAATGGTAAATTAAATTAATTGGCTGAATATACAATATACCGTATATGGTGCCTGTGAGTTATTTCCAAAAGTGATATAGTGAACTCAGTTATCTGGCTGGACAATATATACTTATCAGCCACTTTAATAGGAACACCTGTACCCCTGCTCATTCATGCAATTATCCAATCAGCCAATCATGTGGCAGCAGCACAATTCATACAATCATGCAGATACAGATCAAGAGCTTCAGATAAAGTTCATATCAGAATGGAGAAAAATGTGATCTCAACCTTGGCATGGTTGCTGGTGCCAGGCAGGCTGGTTTGAGTATTTTCCAGACTGCTGATCTCCTGGGATTTACAGGCACATCAGTATCTAAAGTTTGCACAAAATGGTGCAGAAAACATCCGCTGAGCAGCAGATCCATCCATCCATTTTCCGTACCACTTATCCTAAACAGGGTCACAGGGGAGCCTGGAACCTGTCTCAGGGAATTCTGGGCACAAAGTGCACAAACAACCCATCGCACATACACACTACAGACAATTTGGAAATGCCAATCAACCTACAGTGCATGTCTTTGGATCGGGGGAGGGAATCGGAGTACCCCAGAAGCACAGAGAAAATATGCAAACTCCCAATCCCAGAGGTGTGAGGCAAACTTGCTAACCATTAATCAATCCACCATTAATCCTCCTGAGCAACAGATCTGTGGGCAGAATTGCCTTATTGATGAGAGAGGTCAGATTAGAATGGTCAGACTGATTCAAGCTGACAAGGAGACTCCAATAACTGCCCTCTGGTACACTCTGGTGCACAGAAAAGAATCTCATAACACACAACATGTCAAACCTTGAAGCACATGGGCTCAGCAGATCTGGGACAGGAGATCACATTGGGTTCCATTTCTGTCGGTCAAAAACAGGAATCTGTGGTTACAGTGGTCACTGCACAGTTGAAGTTTGGAAAAGTTTGGAAAAGTTTGGGCGGCTGTGGCTCAGTCGGTAGAGTGGGTTGTCCACTAATCCACTAATCGTAGGGTTGGTGGTTCGAATCCCGGCCCGGGTGATCCCATGCCGAAGTGTCCTTGGGCAAGACACTGAACCCTAAGTTGCCCCCAATGGCAAGCTAGCACCTTGCATGGAAGCTCTGCTACCATTGGTGTGTGTGTGTGATCTCATTTGTAAGTCGCTTTGGATAAAAGCGTCTGCTAAATGAATAAATGTAAAAACATCACCTTGTCTTTTTTCCAGTCTACAACTGTCCAGTTTGGGTGAGCCTGTGCCCACTGCAGCCTCACTTACCTGTTCTCAGGGCATTTTATTGGGACCCGGTGCATTTTCTCCCTTGGTTCGGTTTGTTTAGACATATATGAACACAGCAATCGCACTCAGATCCGCAGCAAAACGATTGCTCGATTGCAAATGAACTCTGGAGCTCTTCACTTGTGATGAGAACTTGTGGTGAGCACAGTCCGACCCAATGGACCAACAAAGTAGTTTATGGTAATGGTTAAAGGTTAATGTTGCTCCAATGCCCAGAGGTTTGAATTTACAGCCTTCTGATCACCCACAGTCTTAAATACTGAGCCACTACTGCCTTGTAACTAGGAATGACAGTAAAGTTTTGTGGTGACATATTTAGATTGAATCATTTCGCATCTGTTTCAATTTACAATTGAGAGACGATGCAGTCCAAGCTGTTGAACGTCAAAGGCCAAGGATTAACAAGTGGCCCTCTGGCATATTTGAACTTTTCTAAACACTAGTACAGCACCTTAATCACTACTCACCACTGTTTGTTGGTGTAATGGTATAATGTGTCCACATGTGGATGTGTGTTGGTGTAATGGTATAATTTATATACACATGTGGATGTGTGTTGGTGTAATGGTGTAATTTATGTACACGTGTGGATGTGTGTTGGTGTAATGGTATAATGTGTCCACATGTGGATGTGTGTTGGTGTAATGGTATAATGTGTCCAGATGTGGATGTGTGTTGGTGTAAGGGTATAATCTGTCTCCACATGTGGATGTGTGTTGGTGTAATGGTGTAATCCGTGTCCACATGTGGATGTGTGTTGGTGTAATGGTGTAATCCGTGTCCACATGTGGATGTGTGTTGGTCTAATGGTGTAATCTGTGTCCACATGTGGATGTGTGTAGGTGTATTGGTATAATTTATGTACACATGTGGATGTGTGTTGGTGTAATGGTATAATGTGTCCACATATGGATGTGTGTTGGTGTAATGGTATAATGTGTCCACATGTGGATGTGTGTTGGTGTAATGGTATAATTTATGTACACATGTGGATGTGTGTTGGTGTAATGGTGTAATCCGTGTCCACATGTGGATGTGTGTTGGTGTAATGGTGTAATTTATGTACACGTGTGGATGTGTGTTGGTGTAATGGTATAATTTATGTACACATGTGGATGTGTGTTGGTGTAATGGTATAATGTGTCCACATGTGCATGTGTGTTGGTGTAATGGTGTAATACGTGTCCACATGTGGATGTGTGTTGGTGTAATGGTATAATTTATGTACACATGTGGATGTGTGTTGGTGTAATGGTGTAATCTATGTCCACATGTGCATGTGTGTTGGTGTAATGGTGTAATCCCTGTGCACATGTGGATGTGTGTTGGTGTAATGGTATAATGTGTCCACATGTGGATGTGTGTTGGTGTAATGGTATAATGTGTCCACATGTGGATGTGTGTTGGTGTAATGGTATAATGTGTCCACATGTGGATGTGTGTTGGTGTAATGGTATAATGTGTCCACATATGGATGTG
>JAFFST010049714.1:6195-16431 GCA_022414735.1 Noturus placidus
GGACTGGGGGAGGAAACCGGAGTACCCGGAGGAAACCCCCGACACACGGGGAGAACATGCAAACTCCGCACACACGTGGCCCTGGTAGGACTCGAACCCCGGACCCTGGAGGTGTGAGGCGGACGTGCTAACCACTAAGCCACCGTGCGCCCTAGACCACAATATATTGCACAATATTGCATATTCTCACACAGCCACTAACTAAACTCGACCACAATCTATCCAGCTGCATTGTCTCGGTCAGTACCATAAGATTTAGAACTACACATATGTATAAGATTCGTGTAAAGTTTCCAGATGTGTAATGATGTTAGTGCAGAGTGCCAGAAGAGCTTATTTTCTATAGTATCTCTATGACTACCGTATAAAATCTGTGGCTTGTAATTCATATTTCTCATTAATAGTAACAAAAGGTTTTCACATTTCAGTGAGGATTTACAGTAAATACAGTATTGTCTATGTTCATCTAGGTGTAATTCCACAGGCCCTGAGTAGAGGCAGGACCCAAGAGGACCCTAGGAAATAGAAATTGCTCAGGAGAATTAAAAAAAAATAAATGTCTACACCATGGGTCTTAACAGCACAAAAATTCTAACACAGTTACATTTTCCTTTCCGGAAGAGGGCTGCGCCTTTACAGCTCGTGCTTCAGATACTTCGGCAACAACAAATCAGGAGAACCGGTACGACTGACACTGTAAATTCATCCCTATATGCATGAGTTATCCAGACAGTAAGCGCTTTCGGGTTAAACGTCTGGTGTAAAATGATTTGAACAAACATATATACGAATTTAGGTATTTTTCCTGGAATATTTCCTTCATAATTTCTCCACTGCGTCTTCACTGGCTCTGATGTCGGGTGTCCATAAAGACTCTTATGTTCATTCTCCCAGCCAACAACAGAACAGTTACAAAGCTTACGAAGCTGAGACGTTCTCCTTAACACCGTAGCTGCTCCAGCTCGGAGAACATGGCGGACTGTGTGCAGCTCACTCAGGGGAGGAGCTAAGCTAATACGGCAGAGTTCATCACCAGTCGTGGGCGGGGCCTGTTCAAAGGTGACGTCACGTTGGAGAGAAAACACAAACGACCCATTTTGAGACTGTGTTTAGTGTTGAGTGGGTGGATTTTTACCATTACAAGGTGGTTGTGTACACAAAAAGTGCATTTTGCATAATTTGTCCCTTTTAAAGGAAAACTCTGTATTTATCACCTCTCCAAATAATACTTTTCATCTGTTTCATTCTACTGATAAAAGATTAGAGAACTCTTTCTGTGTGGATCTACTCATTTTAGAAAGAGATGATGCTTCTAAAGAGATGCTTCCACATCAACCTCCAAAATATCATTTACAGTGAAAGAGAACGGGTTTATGCCATAAAAAAATAAATAAAAAGTTGAACTTGCATGCATTATGAACAACTAGCTGTACAATTGGTGCATATTTGGAGCATGTGCACTCAGACAGGTGTGCCTGACCCCTTGTAAACATCCTAGTATATCAGGGTCACCCCCAGGGAACATACTGATCAATTCATAGTGTATGGTCTGCTGTGCCATGGTGACCCATTCATCTAGGATTGTTGGTCTGGCCTGATGGATAGTGGGAATGGAGGGCCTGCTAGTAGCATCAGTAATAGTTAAATTATGGTCTGTTCAGCCTGAAAGGGGCATCCTGGCCTAAAACAGCTGCCTCTGTGTTGTCTATGAAGCACACCAGCCAGTGTGTTGTCTGTCTGTTTGCAAACAGATTTCCGTTCTGGTATTAGTATTCACGATTAACTGAACCACCATCTTTTGGATGTAGATCCCTGGATATAGCTGTGAGAAAGCGCAGCACATCTGATGTTTTCGGTTCACTAGGTATGCAGCTCTCAGAGATGCTGACGATGGTGTGCATCTTCCCACTTCCAAAGATTTTTCACCCACCTCAACAATGCTGGCCCTTATCACCATTCTCAACTCATGCTTTTGCGATAAGTCTGACAATGATTTGCCATTCAGACAACATTGTAATGGTATGTGGTCACTTGTAATTTTCTATCTGCCGTTTTAATCGAGACAACTTGCATGAAGTCGAGCTTCATACCCATGAACAGTCTGTGCTTCATACCCATGAACAGTCTGTGCTTCATACCCATGAACAGTCTGTGCTTCATACCCATGAACAGTCTGTGCAAGTGTTAAATGGCGTTCTTTTTAATTGACTTTCTTTCCTAGATCTTCAACATGTGAGATTATGAGCTCTGTCTGGATTTTCACTTGCTCTTGGGACTGTCTAGCAACCATGTTATCGTGATAAAGGGTTACACACTACCAGAAACGTCAGTGCTGGCACGCATTTTGCAATGATGGTCCTTAAACTTCATCTTCTACACTCTGCCTGTAGAAGAGGAATTGCTGAAGGCAGTACTAGCTCCCTTGAGCATTGTAGCTCATTGCGCTGTTGCATTCGCACTAACAGCTCTTGCATGTGGCCCATACTCGCTGCCAGCTATTTTAATCTGCGTTCCAAAACAGTAAAAACACTTACCTCGCCACTTCCATGGTTCTAGTGAGAGTTGAGTCTAGTAACAACCTGTTAGATGCTATATTCACTTTGGATTATCTTTGAACATGGCCACCTTCTGCGTAATAAAAGGGGGGGGGGGCATTTAAAAAGTGTCTTTCAATTTATCCCAAAGGTGATCAGTGGGGCTGAGGTCAGGGATCTGCGAAGGAGTTCTTCCACTCCAGTCTTGGCAAACCATATCTTCATGGAGCTTAATTTGTGCGCAGGGGCATTGTCATGCTGGGACAGGTTTGGGCCTCTTAGTTGCTACAGCATACAAAGACATTCTATACAATTGTTTCCTTCCAAGTTTGGGTAAGGCACACAAATGGCTGTGCTAGTCAGGTGTCCATATTTCTGGAAAGAATTTCCACTGGATTTGCTGTGGGGATTTGTGTTCATTCAGCCACATGAGCATTAGTGAGGTCAGGCACTGATGTCAGGTGAGGAGGTCTGGGGCGTAGTCGGCGTTCCAGTTCATCTCAAAGGAGCTCAATGGGGGTTGAGGTCAGGGCTCTGTGTAGAACATTCGAGTTCTTCCACTCCATACTTGGCAAACCATGTCTTCATGGAGCTTGCTTTGTGTACAGGAGCATTGTCATGCTGGAAAAGGTTTGGGCCTCTTAGTTCCAGTAATGAGAAATTGTGGCAACAGTTTGGAGAAGGAACACACATGGGTGCGATGGTCAGGTGTCATACTTTTGGACACATACTGTAATGTATATTTATACAACAGTTAGTTCCAGTCCACTAATTTGATTGGACAAGCATCATATCAAAAGTGTGTATATTTAGTATTTAGTGTCTGTCAGTCTACGCACACAACACTCTATCCAGATGTGGCTTCTTTGAGAACTATTTTTGTTGTCAGAGCAAAAAAAAAAAACCAAAAACAAAAAATATATATATATATTTATATATTTATATGCAGTATTCCAGCATGATAACGACCCCAAACACCTCCAAGACGACCACTGCCTTGATAAAGAAGCTGAGGGTGAAGGTGATGGACTGGCCAAGCATGTCTCCAGACCTAAATTCTATTGAGCATCTATGGGACATCCTCAAACGGAAGGTGGAGGAGCACAATGTCTCTAACATCCACCAGCTCCGTGATATCATCATGGAGGAGTGGAAGAGGACTCCAGTGGCAACCTGTGAAGCTCTGGTGAACTCCATGCCCAAGAGGGTTAAGACAGTGCTGGAAAATAATGGTGGCCACACAAAATATTGACACTTTGAGCCCAATTTGTACATTTTCACTTAGGGGTGTACTCACTTTTGTTTCCAGCGGTTTAGACATTAATGTGTGTGTGTTGAGTTATTTTGAGGGGACAGTAAATTTACACTGTTACACAAGCTGTACACTCACTACTTTACATTGTAACACAGTGTCATTTCTTCAGTGTTGTACATGAAAAGGTATCATCAAATATTTACACACATGTGAGGGGTGTACTAACTTGAGATACTATATATATATATATATATATATATATATATATTAGGACACTGTATCTGAAATGGCAGCTACTTGATATGAATTTCTTTTTTATAGAACTGTTGTATAAAAGCAGCATCACACTCACAATCATGCTCTTGTATGCAATGCCAGCATGGTTGTGATCACCTGAATAAACTGACATTTAGTACAACAGCACTCTTGTGCATGCGATACATTTTATATTGTTGTATATTCTCCTGGAGTTAATGGACAGATGGACTAGTTATTTATAGTATACACATAGTTGGATATAACTGGATAGTTGGGAGGCACTCTTCTTACTTTATTTATATAATAGGCAGCTCATCAAAGTGCTGCTCCGTTGCTAATGTCTCCCATTTCAGTCATGTGAGCCACCATGCACTCCATATCAAAAGCCCCAAATCATATTGGGCTTCTGTGTAATGCCAGACATTGTGCCACTGTGTGCTTTGTTGTGTCGTTTTGCATTATAAAACCATAAAGGTGATGATTTCCAGAAACCACTCTTTGCTTTATCTTACCAGACCCTCCAAGGCAGACCATCTTTTACTGTATCATATAGAAGTATATAAATAAGTCTAGAACTATTATAACGATGCTGCTTATAATAATAATAATAATAATAATAATAATAATAATAATAATAATAATAATAACTACACAAAGTAGTAGTAGTTTATCTTTATTATTAAATCTTTCTTTATGATGAGCAAAGCTCTATTGAGTTTCACTGTAAATGGAAGCTTCTTATTTCTCAGTCCCCCAAAAATAAACCCGCAACAAAATTACTCATCTGAAGTGAATTGACAGAAAACACTGGCCAGTAATTTAGTTTGTTTCCATATTGACTTGACAGCTGGGCTTGTAGGTGGAAAGAACGCTACGTTTGTGCATGGATGTGATGAACAGAGTAGCTTTGGAGGAACAAAGGCTATCCGGCCACACCTGGGCCATTACATCAAACACCAGTGTGCCCAAATAACTCTAAATTCATCTGCTCGAAAAGGGCTTTGTGTATGCAGACATAGAGCTCAAAGCATGCTCTGATGCAGACATTAAAGGGTTTGTATAGAAGATAATGGGTTCTGGCTTGTGCACTGTTCTTTGGTCTCTGCATGCTCTGGTGTTGGTCAATTCAACATCATCTGCACCATCTGGTTGTTTTTTCTTCTTCTTCCCCTCTTCCATCAGTGTGAGCCTCACTTTCTTAATAGTACAGTGAAAAGATTCGCACAAATACTCTCAGAGGGAGAGTAAAACCCCCACCAAATTTGCAGTGACATATATTAAACATGTCAAGTGGTGATTTCTTATGATTTCCCATGCCTGTCTCGGCCAAATCACCTCTTTTCTTGGAGAAAATAGGAGCGCTTTGACCATCTGTGTGTCGCAACCTCTATTTCTTTCAGTGTTGCCACTCAGCAGGTTGTTACTTTGAGAGGGAGACTCATCTTGGCAAAGACATGTCAGCCAGGCGTGATTTTTAAAGTGCTGAACTGCCAAGGCTGTCGGCTCTAGTTCTGTTCTCAGTATAATATTATTGTTATGATACTGTGTATAATAAAATATCCGCTTAATTCTACAGTGGAGAACAAATCTGGCACTTAGCAATGTTAAAAAAAAAAGTGAGAGTTTTTGAGCATAGTATTCTCAGAATAGTGATCTGTTGCTGCTACTGCAGGAGCTCTTTACGTTTACATTTATTCATTTAGCAGACGCTTTTATCCAAAGCGACTTACCAATGGTAGCAGAGCTGCATGCAAGGTGCTAGCTTGCCATCGGGGGCAACTTAGGGTTCAGTGTCTTGCCCAAGGACACTTCGGCATGGGATCACCCGGGCCGGGATTCGAACCACCAACCCTACGATTAGTGGATTAGTGGACAACCCGCTCTACCGACTGAGCCACAGCCGCCCCTGTATACCCTGAATACCTTTGGCCATGTAGTGTAAGTACCTAATTCTCCTAGATTGAATAAGAAACTCTTATTATTTTGTTTAACAACAGTGTTGTGTTTACGTTATATGGGCTATGTCTTGTAATTGTTCACTGCTAAGTTTCAGTTACTCCTCTTATTTGAAATGAGCAGGTAAATCATTTGAAATGGATAGGTGTCACCTATTTTTGTTTTCCCATTCTCAAACACAGGCTGCAAAAGTCAATCACATTACCTGACAAGGTTTGGCTGGTCGTCCGCCACGTCTGTGCACTTAGCAAAATGAAAGCTAGGATAAATCGTAAATATTCTCAATGGATGAGCCAAAGAAGATTTGATATTTCTATTACAGACATACTCCTGCAGCACAGCACTGTGAGTAATTGCTGCAGAAGGCCATCAAACCCTACACTTGTACTCCTGCCTTTAATTCATTATTTTCTGACTCAGCCAAACATTAATGGCGCAAATCCACTTAGAAGAAAAGTAAAGTCATATTTTCTCCTTCTTTTCCTCTTTACATTTGCTTTAATCTCAGTTTCACCACCGCCCCCCCTCCCATCCCCCTGTCCCCCCATAATCCACTCTTTTTCTTCTGCCTCTCTGTCCTGTTATACCTGTTATCTAACAGTGCGTGGTGTGTAGGTGGGGATTATGTTCATACGCTCATGCATATCAGCTGTATATGGTGTAGTAGAAGTGCTCTTCTATATTCCACCATCCCGGCCCCTCTGCTGGAGGCCCACTGTGTACCGTACGCTCGGACCACGCAGAACATTCAAACCAGGACAGTGTTAACATTTCACTTCCCTCATGCACGCCCAACATAAAGTGAAATAATGCCGCATAGATGAATCAGCATGTGCTTCACCAATTCAGTGAAGCGGAATTGAGCCTTTGTTTTAAAAATGTTCAGGAAGTTTAAGCTGCCCATTGGACTGACTGCAGATTTTTGCTGTAGATTATGTTGTAGGACACACACACACACACACACACACACACACACATTGCTGTATCTATATCTATTAATCTATTGCACATATTGCAGCTGGTCCAATGTCATATAATGTTTTTCTTTGTTTGTTTGTTTGTTTGTTTGTTTGTTTTTATAAATAGCTCTTATACTTATACATCCATGTGTTTCACTTTAATTTAATGCTTGGTGCTGAAAATGACTTCATAATGTGCATAAACTGACAATGCATGAGCAAATGTGCCTCTCATGTTACTGAGCTGATGGAATAAGTCACTGGCACCTCAGAGGTGTGTGTGTGGGAGCAGAACCCATGCGTTCTACAAACAGTTCAGGGAATGCATAGCGCATTGAGTGGGTTTCTATTTGCTTGGTTTTATGTAAAGCTAAGTAGGAGGGAGGCTTGGCCTCTGTGGAGGCTGATTGTGGCCTTTATAGTATACAGTACAGCTTTTTATACCGATGATGCTTCCTGGTTCCCTTTAGTTATCCTGAGAGCAGGTCTGATTTTAGTTTCTTTTCAAGTCATTTATGATCTTGCCAAATCTCCTGTAGCATGTTGACACATTTGTGCTCCTATAGAAATGACAGCTTGTACAGTTTCCATTCTTGACCAAGAGGTGGCAACACAGCTTCATCCTAACATGGACCAATGAGAAGAGGTGGGAGGGAGGACTGTAACATGCTCAAAGAGGTGAGCTGATAAAAGTGTGGTTCTGAGAGAGAGAGTCAGCTGGGAAGTGTGTGAAGGCAGAAGACACATCTTTAGGCATGGCGTGAAACACAAAAAGGCAGACAAGAAGACAACTATGGGTCCTGCTGTAGCCTGAGGTTGTTTGTTTTTTTTTTTTTTTACACTTTCTGGAGTTGGTACACTGTTCAGAGACATTGTCTGGTGTGAGTGCCAGAAGAGAAAGAAAGAAAGAAAGAAAGAAAGAAAGAAAGATAAAAAGACGAGACTCTGAAAAGGCTGAACCCTGAACCCTTGAGGGAGCGTCTGTCTGAGACAAAGTCATATTGTTGTCAGAAGGTGGAAGAACAGGCTCCAGAACATGGACGAGGAGAAGAAAAAGTTTACAACTACTGTAAGAGCCTTGTACAGACATTCACACACTTTCAGTGCTCACACACATGTTCAGACAGCTACACTTCCTGGTGTGCTATGTGGACTGATTGCCTGAGCTCAGTGGAATGAACTCCCACAGCATGGAGATCAACCACATTGTGATACTCTCTTTTACAAGCCGAGGAGATTTCCTGTAATAGCCTAAAACCACTTCTGACTTCTGATTGATTTTATTTACTTGTTTTCCCTGGTTGTCAGAAGTTTCACTCTTTCTGTCTCCCACTGTAAATGTTTACAAGTGTATAAAATCATGTTTGTGTGAGATGGAATATCTCTACCTGGACTCAGTTTGCCTTTTGAACTCATGATGGAGGGAGATGGAGACCGAGGTGAGATGTCTGCCAGTCTACATGCTCTGGTGGATGGTCAGGAACAGGCAACTCCGGGATCAGCATCGTCGTCCTGCTCAGATCTGTCCACCTCGACCCCTGCAGTTCAGCCCTGTCCACACACCACCAGGACTTTCAGCGGACTCCGGTTCTTTGGCAGAAAGTGAGTTTGTGCTTGTGTGTGTGTGTGTGTGTGTGTGTGTGTGTGTGTGTGTAAATGCGTGAGTAAGTGTAGCTGCTTTCCATTCTGAACTAAGGAGGAAAGTCTAGCCTCACCCCACAAAAACAACAACAACACCAAAAAACAGACCTTGAACTAAATAATAAGTAAGTAATGAGTCTCAGATGAGTCAGAACAGATATCCCTTAAGCACCGGCAACTGTTTTCTAGTTCAAAGCTCTGTGTTGTGGTTTCATTTTTCTTTAGTTGTTCTAGATTTGAGTAATATGCTCGTGGAATACTGCGTATTTTAAATCCCAAAATGTACATCTTCACTTTTCCGATCACTGCTTCTATTACAAACAGACTATACATGTAAACTCTTTCTCCTGCTGTTAACACTCTCATAACCCACCCTGCCTTACTAATCCTACAGTCTCTTGTGGTTTGCCAAAAATGGCCGCCTTAATGGATTCTTAAAGAAGTTAATTAAGATCTATTATTGTCAAACCTGTTGGGACAAGAGTCACACCCACCTTTCTAGTGCACTGCTGACCTTGTGCTTTTTAGAGCTGGCCTACGAACTAGGCTGGTTTCAGATTTGAAACGTCTATATTCTGTTTACATTTGACGTTAAATCCTGGCTTAATCAGAATATAGATCATGATTTAAGTATGTACTGTAAATAATATGCTTTGGGACGTATGGTATAATATGTACATTAACCCCTTAATCTCATACTTATACTCCATCAGGAATTCCATCACATTCCTCACGCTTGTGACTACATATGTTTTCTATTAGTTTTAATGTCGTTACTGAATAGTTCACAGTTATTACTGAATAATGTGCTTCCAGAAGATTGAATGAATAATAAACCTGCAGTGTAGGGGATTCACATTTAATAAGTGAGTAACACTAATAAGACTAATAAGATACACTGTAAAACCAGATAAGTTCATTTAACTCAAAAAATTAGTTTTTAGTGGTTAGTACGTCCGCCTCACACCTCCAGGGTCCGGGGTTCGAGTCCCGCCAGGGCCATGTGTGTGTGGAGTTTGCATGTTCTCCCCGTGTGTCGGGGGTTTGCTCCGGGTACTCCGGTTTCCTCCCCCAGTCCAAAGACATGCATGGTAGGCTGATTGGCGTGTCTAAAGTGTCCGTAGTGTATGAATGTGTGTGTGAGTGTGTATGTGATTGTGCCCTGTGATGGACTGGCACCCTGTCCAGGGTGTACCCCGCCTTGTGCCCGATGCTCCCTGGGATAGACTCCAGGTTCCTCATGACCCGGTATAGAAGATGGATGGATATAAAAGCGTTATAGAAGATGGATGGATGGATAGTTTCTTCAAATTTTTTGAGCTAAATGAACTTATGGTTTTTTTTTAAAAAAGATATAGCTACATATTATTTCATCTGACTTGCTAGTGCATTACAAAACTAGAAATTACTCTTACTGGTCTCCTGGTAGGACTTTTATCAGGAAAAAATATAAGGATTTCGCTTTATTTTTAAAGGAGAAAAGAGACCGCTGGAAACAAAAGTTCTGCTGCAGCTAACCCAAAAATGGATGAATTATTTTTCATTATTTCATCCTATGGGTTGGTTAGAGACACATCCAAGCTTTGAGTGTGTGTGTGTGTGTGTGTGTGTGTGTGTGTGTGTGTGTGTGTGG
>JAFFST010049714.1:72306-79806 GCA_022414735.1 Noturus placidus
TCACACACCACGGACACTTTAGACACGCCAATCAGCCTAACATGCATGTCTTTGGACTGGGGGAGGAAACCGGAGTACCCGGAGGAAACCCCCGACACACGGGGAGAACATGCAAACTCCACACACACATGGCCACGGCGGGACTTGAACCCCGGACCCTGGAGGTGTAAGGCGGACGTGCTAACCACTAAGCCACCGTGCGCCCCATCAGTATTAACTCGAGATCTGGAAATATAAAGAATTCACAACATTAAAGTTATGTGTAATAAAGTGGAATGACACAGGAAAAAAGTATTGAACACGCCAAGAAAAAGCAGCTCATCATGGCAAGGTAAGGCAAGGAACCAGCTGAAATCCACAAGTAGTTAGAAAGTAAATACACCCCCTATGTGTGCAAATTAACATCAGCTAGGTTAGTCAATTGATGGTCCATAAAAAGGCTTTTCGTTACCCAGGTGTCACATAAGAAACATGAAAGGAAATGGGTAAAAGGAAAGAGATCTCCCAAAACCTTCGCAACCTTATTGTTGTGAAACATATTGATGGAATCGGATACAGACTCGGATTTCAAAACTTCTGAATCTTCCAGTAAGCACCATTGGGGTCATTATCCACAAGTGGAAGCATCATCACTCCGTCATCAACCGGACACGCACAGGAGCTCCTCACAAGATTTCTTACTAGGGAGTCAGAAGAATAGTCAGAAGTGTAGCCTAAGAGCCAAGGGCAAATCAGAAAGAGCTCCAGAAACACTTGGAAACAGCAGGTGCTATCATCACAGAGAAAACAATAGGCAATGCACTCCACTGCTCACGCTCACCCCGCAAGTCTCCATTACTAAAGAAAAGGCATGTCCAATCTCATTTAAAGTTTGCTACAGGTCATTTGGACAAGCCGTGTGAAATACTGGGAGTGTCGTCTGGTCAGACGAGAGCAAGATTGAACTTTTTGGCTGTCATACTACACACCATGTTTGAAGAAGAAATAGCACTGCGCATCATCCTTAAAATACTACACCATCAGTGAAGGTTGGAGGTGAAGCATCATGGTGTGGGGCTGTTTTTCCATCGCATGGTACTGGCAGACTTCATATAATTGAAGGAACGATGAATCTTGAGAAGAATCTGCTGCAGTTCACCAGAATGATGATGAGACGTAGGTGGAGCTTCCAGCAGGACAACGTTCCAAAGCATACAGCAAAGGAAACTCTCAATTAGTTTTAGAAAAGACATCAAGGCGTTAGAAAAGCCCAGTTAATCACCTGACTTGAATCCAACTGAACAAGATTTAAAGACTATGTTTAGAAGAACGGGCCAAAAATCACACCTGAATACTGCGGCCGATTAATTTCTTCATACAGGAAGCATCTTGAAGCATCATTACAAACAAAGGCTTCCCCACTAAGCATTAAATAAATTTCAGTTAGCACGTTCAATACTTGTTTCCTGCATCATTCTTCTTTATTACACACAACTTTATTTATGGACTTTAATGTTGTGAATTCTTTATATGCTTAGTTTTGCACATGTGGACCTCTTCAATTCAGACCAAAGGTTTTGCACAGGATTCAAGATGGCCATTGCAAGACATTCCTTATTTGATAAAGTTTAGGGTTATTATCTTATTGGAAAATCTATTTACGAATAATTAATTGAACCTCGTGACAGAGGCAACCAGGTTGTGTCCTGATGTATCCTGGTACGTTGAATTCATGAAGCACTCCATCCATCTTCTATACCACTTACTCCTTTATCAGGGTCACGGGGGAACCTGGAGTCTATCCCAGGGAGCATCGGGCACAAGGCGGGGTACACCCTGGACAGAGTGCCAGTCCATCGCAGGGCACAATCACCTACACACTCACACACACATTCATACACTACGGACACTTTAGACACGCCAATCAGACTACCATGCATGTCTTTGGACTGGGGGAGAACATGCAAACTCCACACACACATGGTCACGGTGGGAATCGAACCTCCGACCCTGGAGGTGTGAGGCGCACATGCTAACTACTAAGCTTCATGAAGCAATCAACCTTTGCAAAAGCCTACCAGCCGCGAAACATCCACAATAGTAGATATTAGGTGCTTTTCTTCGTAGGTGCTAACATTCAGAAGGTGCTTATGACCACTAACATTTTGTCCTTATTTGTCCACAACCCATAAATCCAACTTGCAAGTGCTTCTTTCACACAACCTTTCCAACCAACTTCTTATTATTGACGTGACGTCTAATAGTTACTTATGAAAAGTGACATCTATTTGACTGTATGAAATAAAGTGCAGTTCTGAAACCGCAATCTGTCGATTCTTCTTGGCTGATCTCACCATCCTCCTCAGCGTGGGTGGGTGCAGTATGCTATTATGGGAAGGGTTTCTGTTAGATAACAGTTTCCCTGTACTTCACTCAGTGGAAAATCTTTAATTATTGCGTGTATTGTTTATATTGTATCTGCTTCTGCCAATTCTCTTGAAGGATGTGAAGAACTCTGGAATTACTGGTAAAAGATATAGAGGTTCATGGGGGGAAAAAAGGGCTCTTTGTAGGTGACTTAGATTAACACAAGTTAAGTTTCCTTTTCAATTCATTTACTGATGAAGCAAATCGAAAAAGCACTGAAAACCATGATAAAAATAAAGGTGGTTTAGAACTGCAATCGCTACACCCGACCTCACTAATGCTCTCAAGTTCTCCCACCCCACCCTCCATTTCTACAAACCCTCTGCTGGCTTTGTGTAGCTTCCCGCATAAGATTTACAACACTTCTGCTTGACTACAAAGCCATCAGACCCCGCACTGCACCACACTCCCTTCCAAGCCTCCATCACCTTTCAGCTGGTCCCACCAAGGGTACGAAGAAGGTATGAATCAAAACTCTTCTTTATTCTGGTGTCTGGGTGGTAGAACGAACATCCCGCAGATATCCGAACAGCCGAGTCACTGGCTAAAAGTTCTACCTTTTCATGAAAAGAAAAAAAATCTTGTCTTGTAGTTTTATGCTTTCATTCCATATTACCGCCCCAGCAGTGCTTTTAGACTAAAAGTACTCCCAATCTGTGACCTTGTGAACCAGTATGAGGATGTATTTATTGATAAGAGACTTATAATATAAATGTGATGCTCTTGAATGGGCAAAGACCCACAGACACACTCTGAAATCTAACAGAAAGCCTTGCCAGAAGAGTGGAGGGACAAAGAGGCGACTAAATCTGGAACGAGATGTTCAACAAGCCCGTGAGTGTGAAGCTCACCATTGACCATACGTGTATTTTATGATATTATTATGGCTAGATACATGGGCGTAACCACGCACTCTTTGGGGGGGTCGTGACCAGTTTTTTTTTGATCAGTTTGATCAGTTTCCCCGTGCTGTGGGAGCTTCTATCACTCAGAAACCATGTGATTTCAAACAGTAACTGGAATCCTAAACCTATGTTCTACATATACAAAATTTCAGTATCAAATTTTGGAAGTTTGGCTGCACGGGTGGGGGGAGGGGGGATGGGTTAGCGCTTGGACCCCCCCAATGTCCAAGCGCTTGGACCCCCCCAATGTCCATAACATGGTTACGCCCTTGGCTAGATAGGTTGATGGTAGTGCCTTAAAAGAATAATCAAATCAAATATTTTTACACAGTACTTCCTCATCCAACAGTTTGTGTAACTGAACTTGCTCTTACTTTGTCCAGAAAGCTTCCTATCGGACCATAAAAACCTCACGCGTGCACAGGATCCCAGTCTCGACCAGATCTCTGGCGAGTTTTCTTAAAAACAAGCAAAAACGATCACCGTACCTCCTATTTATAAAACACTTCATCCATCTAATCCAAATAATCCGTATTCTGTGTGCGCTCATAGGTATGTGTCCGTGCAAAAAGGCTTTTAACAGCTTGGATCGTATTTAAATTATGCGGACCTGATGAACCAGAACTCGTGTGTGTACGTTGTCTGAAAATTACGTTTATTAAATTAAATTAAATTCCACCAGATTCACACGTTTCAATAATCCCATTTTATTAAACCTTTTTTTAACCACCGTAACACTGGATCTTTGGTGTCCAACAGCACTTTGTTCAACAAACACCTAACCCCGATTTTAGCTAAAGACTTCACTTCACACTTCTGTAC
Organism: Noturus placidus; assembly: GCA_022414735.1. Classification (NCBI taxonomy): domain Eukaryota; kingdom Metazoa; phylum Chordata; class Actinopteri; order Siluriformes; family Ictaluridae; genus Noturus; species Noturus placidus. The sequence continues at coordinate 76,440 of JAFFST010049714.1, forward strand.
TGGATAAAAGATGCTTCTCACATAAGCAGATAAGACGACTCTTACATCCTGCTTTTCACATACCTTTGATTGCTTCAGCACTGACCCAGCAGTGAGATCACCAAAACTGGCACAGAGTCGCTATTGTCTGTCTGTCTGTGTCACCTTACACCAGGTTTTGCATCGCTGGTTTCTTCTTTATTATTGTAAGCTTCAGCTGACTAAAGCATCTTAAGACAACCTAAAATGCTAATAAATACGAGAGAGAGAAAGAGAGAGAGAGAGAGAAAGAGAGAGAGAGAGAGAGAGAGAGAGAGAGAGAGAGAGAGAGAGATGTGTGTTTCTCAAATGTGTACTGCATTGTCTGATCTGGGCTAAAATGCATTGGGGAAAGCTTTAAAAAAAAAAAACAAAAAAAAAAACCCTACAACCAGATTTGACATCTATGAGCAGATTTATCAGACCAACAGATATACAGTATACAGCGACATCAAATAAAAGCAGATGCCATTATCTCCCTTATTACCGCTACACCACTTTTTCCACAAATTGCCCTATTTAAACTCTTAGGTCTGTAACAGTGTTTTGGGGAAAACAAGAATACATTAGATTTCAATCAGTGTCTTCAATGACTAAACAGGGCTAACCATATAAAGTGTAAAATAATAATAATAATAATAATAAAAAAAAAAAAAAAAAAAAACAGCACCAGAGGTGAGATTTCTGTTAATATTTTAAACAATAGCAATCAAAAACCACTCCAAGCATGAAATGGATAAACACGTGCGTCTATTATTTTGTCGAGCGTTCGCTCTTCTCGCTCGCTCTTCTTTGTTCTATATGAAAAGCCGTCCAACACAGACCGAGTCTCGTATATCAAGACATGGTAGATAAACGAGAAGGTGGGGTGCTTCAGCAGTTGTTATGACGACTGTTGTTCAAAACTAGGGAGAGATATTAGAAAGCTAAATGGCCGGGAGGATCAGGGGCACAAATTGATTATAACTGTTAAAAACCCATTTAGTCACCAGATAAAAAAAAATAAAAAAAACTGGGATGTTCTGTGCTTCATGACTTGAGCTTCAAGCACTGAGAACCTGGGAGAAGCCTACCTCGACGCTTCTTTTGTTACACCCGCAAGGGGTCGAGCTCGGACACCTGCGCAGGGTAGAGAGGTGACTAGGAAGTACTCGGAGCTTCAGGAGCGCGGGGACGTATCTACCGAAAAACAAGCAGTTAGCTTTCAAGTCATTTTCTTGATTGGAAATGCTACACTTACCTGTGATACAACCTCATGCGCAGTAGTACACACACGCACGCACGCACGCACACACGCGCAAGCAAAGCACATGCCCTCTCCGTTCAGTGATTAAGCAACATATGTGTTTCAACGCAAGTTCAATTTGCTGGTTCAGGGTCGTTCCCACCCCAACAACAACTGGCCAGCTCCTTAGAGATATTCTACTATATGTAATTCAAGTATAATTCTTTACCCAGGCTTGTTTTGGGAGATATGTCCTGACGGTCATCCCCCACATAGAAAGTCTGGAGAGAAATCAGGGTGTTTAGTGCAATCAGACACTAGCTGCCTACGAACTGTAGGTGGCACTGGCATGCTGTGACTGGTGGCATCAAAACGAACCGTTAGCATCCTAGGCTGAACACAGCTGAGCACAAGCAGCATGTTTCAGGGGAACAGAGCCCGACTGAAATAAACTTGACTCCGTAAACCTCTGAGACCGATGCGGATACAGAATAACGATGTGGTGTTCACTTTGTTGTTGTATTTTTTTTTTTTTTTTTGGCCCTCTTTGATGGTTTTAAAAAGAAATTTCTGATGACTCGGCTTGACCGATGATGAACTTCTACACATTTTTAACTGAAATACAAATAAAATGCATTCGCCAATATGGAGACTTAAAAGCCATCATCGTAAAACTTCAACGATAAACTTCATAAAACTCAAAAAAATAAAAATTATAAATTAAAATAATTAAAAAAAAAAAAAAAAAAAAAAAAAAAATTTTTCCCCCCCCCCCCTAATTTATGCTCACCTTTCTTACATATTAGTTGAAAGTGTGGTGGAGCATTTGGGTGGATTATACTGCTGCGCTTAATAGTTCTCTTCTGCAAACAAAACAGAACAGTGAACAAACAAAACAGTGATGTGAATCCTTATTACAGGATTACTAGACAGCAGTGTCCCTTTCAAAGGTTCTCCAATTTCCTGGACTAAACTGAAATCAGGTGAAATGAACGCGTCGTCCCACGGGCCCTGCGAAGCGAGCGTGTTTTCTGCAGCCGACGACAGCGGCTCCTTGAAGGAGCAGTAAACTGAACCGCATGAATTCGGTACCCCCCGGGCACAAGAACGGCTCGAGTAGAAGCCCTTTTCTGGCGATGGAATGCTCAAAAGTCTGAGACATGTTTCGAAGGAAGCAAAACTACAACTGAAGTGCAAGGACCAAGTGCAACGACGATGGCTTTCCGTCAAGATGTTCCCTGCGAAATATTTGCAGAGGCTGATGTCTTCTCCGAAGAGAGCGAGAGAGCAAGAGAGAGCGAGAGAGAGAGAGACGGCATGGAAATTTGGCACTCTTACTTCTGCACATAAGGCCGAAGCAGAAGAAGGCAAAACACAGGCACACAGGTCCACCTCAGGGGTTCGTTCTGTCAGGTTCGGACAGAAAACCTTTCACATCTTGCCAAATCCACCAAAGTACATGTAGGACAGCGGGAGGAAGCACTATCTGCCGTACAGGTCATCGGGGTAATTTCTGCCGCTACTGTCATTGTTGTTGCTGTTGTTGTTGTTACTGATGTTGGCCAAGTACCCTCTCCTAGACGACGGATCGGGTTCTTCGTCCTGACTGTCCTCCACCGTGTCCGGCGGCTCGAACCCTGCCGTACTAGGACCTGAAGCGGGAAGAGCAGACCTAGAAGGGATTTCAGATACAGCAGTGGAACCAGAAGGACCAGGATTGTCTGAAGGGTCAGACAGGAGAGTGTTTGGTCTTGTGTTTTCCCCTGAAGATGCTGGGTTACTCGTCTGTGCCGCTCCTGCTGGTGTCTGAGAGCCGCGGTGAATGCGGTGGCTCACCACGATGTTGTTTCCGAAGCCTCCCATAGAGGCCATGGTGGTGCTGCGTTCTCTCTGGACCACCGCGGTCATCCCACCTTCAGCCATCAGACGCCGGATCCGGGAAAGCGCGTCTTCACCTGGGCCGGGATCCGACTGGGAATCGCCTGAAGTTTCAAACAGGAGTTTTAGTCGTTTTATTCAATAATCTAGTTATGAGAGTAATTCATAAGTATTTTAAGAGAGAGCTTTTTACATGTAAAAGTTATTAAAAGTTAAATAAAAAGAAGTTTTGTTTTGTAGCCTGGA
>JAFFST010049714.1:84806-96393 GCA_022414735.1 Noturus placidus
AGCCCCGCTGGCTACTGGGTATAAAAACAGCCAGGAGCTGCCCGTCTGCTGATATATCGCAGCTGGCATCATTATAGATCTTACAGTGTGGAACCAGTACGTTCACAGACGCTACGGGGGGTCAGGAAACAACCGAAATGAGTCTGAGAGAATAACTGCATCATCGTGTCAGAAAAACAACACAGATCACACCTTCTTGTATACGATAAGAGGATGAAAACAGTCATCAGATATCAAAACTTAGTTGTGTAAACCATAACATTACGCTGTGACTAAAAATCACAACGGTACTGATGTCAGATCTGCATTTACACTCCGAGTCCATCTCTTACATGACTCGAAGACAATTACCATTGCTGATCTCAGGCAGGTCGAACTTGGTGAAATCCCACCACTGCAGTCTGTAGGTGGTGTTGGCGATGTTACTGGCTACCGCAGACTGGCCATCACCAATCGAAGCTCCTGGAAATGAACAGAAATGTCAACTGCTCGCTCTTTAGCCACGCTTGTCATGTCTTGTAATAAAAGACAAAATACGTACCTGCTAATACTCTGTTAATCGAGGAGTGGGTTGCCAGGCCCGACTGACCCCTCTCATGGAAAATACCGGCGTAAGGAAGATATTCAGGCAACAGGAACCTTCTTTTATTGGGGGAGAAATGCAATGAAGCCATGTTACAGAAAACCCTAAAAACAAATGACTGACCTTTCACATTCTCCAGTTCACCTAACAACAGAGAGATTTAATACTCAAGGCGGTTCAAGTAAGCATGTTTACTGACCGTGGCACAAAACGACCGAGCGAGGGTGCAGACATCCGTGCATTGCGTGGCATTCTGTGTCTTGTCCGATCTCCAGGCTCCCTGCAATTAGTGAGACACATTAATAGGAACACCTTTACACCTAGTCGTTTGTGCAGTTATCCGATCAGTCAATCATTTGACGGCAACCGCACAGCACATACAATACTCTGTGTTTTCACACCATTTTGTGTAAACTCTACGGACTGCCGTGTGTGAAAATCCCAGGAGTTCAGCAGCTCCTGAGCTACTTACCCGCCTGATACCAACAACCAACGCCACAGTCACACTGGTCGCACTTTTTCCTTCATTCTGATTCTTGATGTGAACATTAACTGAAGCTCTTGGCCTGTAGCTGCGTGACTTTATGAATCGTGCTACTCTCTCATGATTGGCTGATTACATAATGAAGTGCCTAATAAAGAGGACGCTCAACACATATAACTGGCATATGCTTATTTGCTGAAGTACAAAATGAAAATGAGTGAGCATATAAGAAGCCATATTAAGCGTATCGATAAGAAAATCCTAGCTGTACATGGAATGACAAATGACAGAACTGCACTGCTCAGATAATAATAATAATAATAATAATAATAATAATAATAATAATATTTATCAATTTGTATAGCGCTTTTTACAATGGTACATTGTCTCAAAGCAGCTTTACAGAAATATCATTTTTACATTTACATTACAAATGAGACACACTCACACACCAATGGGAGCAGAGCTGCATGCAAGGTGCTAGCTTGCCATCGGGGGCAACTTAGAGTTCAGTGTCTTGCCCAAGGACACTTCGGCATGGGATCACCCGGGCCGGGATTCGAACCACCAACCCCACGATTAGTGGATTAGTGGACAACCCACTCTACCGACTGAGCCACAGCCGCCCTAGATCTAGTGAATGGTTTGAAACTGGCCACATCAACTTTGTGTAGAAAGAAACAAAGGTGATGTGAGCAGGCACTTATCACTAATTCTTCTACAGAAGGTCACATCTGTTCACTACTAATTCATGTTGTAAATCAGTACACTGACTTTACTTTTGAGATTAAAATACGGCATTCTGAACGGTCCATACTTTTCACCCCCATCCTTCAGAGTTCTCCATGTGGAGGGCGTGGCCATGATCACCACCCTAATAAGCTAATAATAACACCTACTCTACGTCCTCGTAGTCGGCATCACTGCCCTCTGCAGGTGCGGAGGAAGGATTGCCCGCCTGGTTGTCGGAGGACGTGGATAGGGTGCGCAGGCGGTTCTGTAAAGAGCGCTGACGAATACTTTCTCTCCTAGACAGATACTGAATCATCCTCTGGGCATAATACGCCGCTGGAGACAACCTACAGAACACAAAACACAAAGACTTTACGTGATATGGAAGCGCGCCTGATTTTTGGACACCAGGGGTTTAAAAGGCACCCTTACAGACCTGGCAGGATCTGGGTAGATAGGATGATCACGGGAACCGGACATGTCGTACCGGGAGAAAGGAAAGAGCGAGGACTCCAAAAGCCTCCTGAAAACACAGTACAGTATGTAACAAATCTGGATTTTTCCCTGCATGTGCAGGCACATTTTCCATTCCTGATCAAACAACCTATAGTTTTATTTATTTATTTATTTATTAAAAAAAGACTATACTTCCTTTTCTAATTGATAATCCCAACACTTTATTAGGATTTATGATACATCCCATACCCAGGAGTCCTTCATGTGTTCAGCAGTCTACTATAGAGATCATGTTCTCAAATTAAATAAATAAATAAATTAGATCAATAAATAAATAAATATATATATATATATATATATATACACATACATACATACACACACACACACACACACACGCACGCACACTTGTGACACTAGATATCAGAATGAAAGCAGCTCATTATGACAAGGACATCGCAAGAATATCCTCCAGGCCAGCTCCATCAAACCCCTTCAGAAGATTCAGAATGCTGCAGCGCGCCTCGCCTTCAACCAGCTGAAGAGAACCCATGTCACACCCCTCTTCATCTCCCTCCACTGTCTTCCTGTAGCCGCCCGCATCAAATTCAAGGCCTTGATGCTCACCTACCAGACCTTATCTGGAACAGCACCCCCTACCTCAACTCTCTCCTGAAGGCTTACGTTCCCACACGTAATCTGCGATCGATTAGCGACCGACGTTTAGTAGTTCCTACTCAGCGCGGCTCAAGGTCCCTTTCCACTAACTGTTCCTCAGTGGTGGAATGAACTTCCCACCTCAATCCGGACCGCAGACTCACTCACCATCTTCAAAAAACAGCTAAAGACCCACCTCTTCTGTCAACACCTAACCAACTCATAAAAAAAAGAAAGAAAGAAAGAAAGAAAGAAAAAGAAAAATGGCACTTACACCTCGACTCTGCGCACTTTGCTTCTTCTGGAACTCAATTAATGGATCTTGTATAGTAGCACTACTTGTATTGTTCTCTACTTGATATATCACTTTGCTTGTATCTCTCATTTTGGATAAAAGCGTCTGCTAAATGAACACATGTAAATGTAAGAAAATGGTAATATACACTGCTGGTCAAAAGTTTGTGGACGCTTTTATTTCTGTCATTAGAAAACATATTTTTGTAACTAAAATGTTTATTTTGTTTAAACGGACAACTCGGAGCGGAATATTCCGAAAAGCAGCCGAAAAAAGAGATCAGCGTCGGTGTGAGCTCCTTTAATACTGTTTAAAAAGCATCTCAAAGAAATTCCTCAAGAAATCACACGAGAAAAATTCTAGGCGAAAAGGGCGTCTAATTTGAAGATGATAAAACACTCAATTATTTTGATTTATCATCACAACATATTTCCCAGAGTTCCATTTGTGTTACTCCAGAGTTTTGACGACTTATGACTAAACTTTTGACCGGCAGTGTATAAAGTATACCAACGTTTTTTTCCCCAAACATCAATTAACTAACTGCATTTAAGATTTCATAGACACGAGTTACGTATAAAATAACATTAGAATGATAAAACTCGGAACCTTCTGAGCGAGTCCTCGTCAGTATTGTCCACAGGCACATCCGTGTTTAAGGCTTCTTGTGCTGTTTCAGTGGAGGGATTGGCTGTGGCCTGCTGATACACTCTCTCCCATTGGCCTGTGTCCTGATTATACACCAGGTCCACTGGCTGTTGGCCCTGCATAGGCTGCTGCCCCTCTTCTGTGCTATGGGATTCTTCTCTTGAATTCTGTACAGGCACCTCGAAAGCAGGCACAGGCATCTGCCAGTGTGGCCCATCCTGAGCCGAGGTGGAAGAAGCTTGGCTTGAACGCTCCCAACGCTGAGTGTCATGGTTGAAGGTGAGCAGGTTGTGGCACGAGCGGCAGCGGTTAGGGTGGTTGTGGTGTAGATTGGGACTTCCGGTGCCGTCCGCGGCGTAAGCCGAGTTCCGATGCGAAGGCCCGGCTCTCTCAGAGTCTACGTTGCTGGATAGCAGGTCCTGCACAGGCCCCTGTGTGCCTGCTTCACGGCTAGAACCTGCTCGCTCCAGATCCTGCATGCGCTCGTATTCCATGAAGTAGCGACTCAGGTTGCACTGGAGGACGTTGCGGATGGAAGCTGGGTTGTTCCGTTGGGAGTTATCGTAAAAGGGGTGATGGCCGCTACTGGTTCCGTCGCTGGCTCTGCCCTGTCTGGGGTCAACACCAGGCAGTCCTAGACCACGGCCTTCGGTGGCCGACGTATAGATGGGTGAAGAAGAAGAGGAGGAAGAGCTGTCAGGGTACCTATGCAGGGAGTGCAGACCCACGGAAGAGGAGCTGGTCCTGGGAGGGGGTATGATCCCCCTTCCCATAATGCCTACTGTTGCCTCACCCAGTGTAGCCCCAGAACCGGTGCCCAGCAAGCTAGTGGACCAATCGCCGGGTGGCAACCGAGCTGAGGGCTCCGGCGTGCCACCCAAAGCCATGCTAGTTCTAAGAGACGACAGGCCTCTGTGTAACGCGCTCCCTGCAGTGCCGCTATGCACGCTGCTAAACGCAGAGGGCCTGTCTGAGGAAGGCCGTGACTGGTTGGGAGGCTGCGTGTGAGGATGAGAGTGGGTGGAGTCTGTAGGCTGCACAGAAGATGGGTTCGGAACGTTTCGGGCCGTGGCAGCACAACGACTGCACAGGCAGCCGAGCCCCAGGTGCTGAGTGCAGCTCTGCGGAGGAGGCCGATCTGCTAGCTCGGTCCGCCCGGGATACTGAAACAGAGGCATGCTGGGAGGAGGTTCGCGGGGTTCCGTTCCTCCGGAGGAGCGAGACGACAGGATGTGCAGGAAGTTGTGCAAAATCGGAGTGCGGCGAACGGGAGGGGAACGGAGCACAGAACGCTGGCGGAACAGGGCCATTTCCATGCTGTCCATGGGAACATCAGAGTCTTCATCGTTCTACCAAAAAATAAAAACAAATTTGAAAGACGTTTAGAGCAAATAGGACACGGTTCCGCCCATTTTACAACCAGAGATGATGTGAAATAAATAGAACGTGAATACCTTTACTACGCATCATAGCCATCACAAACTGTATATGACATACGCACCTCAAACATTACCGGTCAAAAGTTTACACACACTAATTGTTTATTTTTCCACATTTTATAATAATAATAATAATTCATCAAAACTCTGAAGTAACACAAACAGAACTATGGGAATTATATTGTGATTTAAAAATCCTAAATAAATCAAAATATTTTACATTTATTCATTTAGCAGACGCTTTTATCCAAAGCGACTTACAAATGAGACACACTCACACACCAATGGTAGCAGAGCTGCATGCAAGGTGCTAGCTTGCCATCGGGGGCAACTTAGGGTTCAGTGTCTTGCCCAAGGACACTTCGGCATGGGATCACCCGGGCCGGGATTCCAACCGCCAACCCTACGATTAGTGGATTAGTGGACAACCCGCTCTACCGACTGAGACACAGCCGCCCCATTTAATATTTCAGCATCTTCAAAGTCGACGCCCTTTTTGCCTAGAATTTTCAGAAATGTATTCTTGGCGTTTTCTCATGAGATTTCTTGAGATGCTTTTTTTTTTTTCACACCGACGCTGGACTCTTATCGGCTGCTTTTCGGAATATTTCGCTCCGAGTCGTCTGTGGCTCAGTCGGTAGAGCGGGTTGTCCACTAATCCACTAATCGTAGGGTTGGTGGTTCGAATCCCGGCCCGGGTGATCCCATGCCGAAGTGTCCTTGGGCAAGACACTGAACCCTAAGTTGCCCCCGATGGCAAGCTAGCACCTTGCATGCAGCTCTGCTACCATTGGTGTGTGAGTGTGTCTCATTTGTAAGTCGCTTTGGATTAAGCGTCTGCTAAATGAATCAATGTAAATGAGTCGTCCGTTTAAATAAAATACTTTTTTTTAAATTTTGTAATTAGATGTTAGTTTACTAATGAAAGAAATGAATATATCGGCACAATTATATTTTTGTCTACAACCCCGATTTCGAACATTTAAATCACACACCTTCAGATCAAAAGCTTTTTAAGATCACAAGAAACATTTCAGTCGCGCATCCGCAAACTTTTGACCGGCGGTGTACAGCAGCTAGAACTTTGACTTTATTTGAATAGGATGAAATACGGCTCATGTGCTTTTACGATTATAGACATACGCTGTATATAGCACGAATGTTGTATTCTGTATTGTTTGTAGCTAGAAAACCACACCTGTGCTGTATATGGAAGAAACACAATTCAGATCAAAAATAAACCAAAAATGTATGCTTGGACTTTATATCTCGGGTATATGACACGAAGAGGTAAATGCTCCTTTCTAAAAAAAAAAAACAAAAAAAAAAAACAAGGCTTTTGTACCTGTTGGTTGGTTGGATTCACGATAGCAGTCAGAAGATTGTGTCCAAGAGGATCAAACCTTACAAGTCTGAAATGAGATTTGAATGTGTACAAATAATTAATAAAAAGGACAAAGTTAAAAGTTGAAGAGGTACGTAAAGTAAGCGTCCTACCGGACGCGCTCGGTCTCGCTGCCGGTCTTGACTACGGCGAAGGGCTCGGGCCGACTCCAGTCCCAGAAGTGCAGCTCGTTGTTGGTGGCAATAAGCAGCAGCTGGGCTGTGGGGTGGAAAGCCAGGGATGCGATGGCTATGTTCCCTTCTGTGAACCAGCTCTCGCTACCACCCTGCGTAACAAAAACACAGCACACGTGAACACCAAAGCGGGATGAACATGAGCCGACACGTGGAGCACTGGCGAAGCAACAAACCGGCTAACAATCTTTCACAGGTTTTCAGTGGAGTGGAGAGCTGGTGACTGTGTAGGCCATATCGTATGATTTACATAATTATCATATTCATCGGACCACTCATTGAGCCCTCGTGCCCTGTGGACCGGGGCACGGTCATCCTGAAAGGCCATCAGGATACAAATATCCCATTAAAGGATATAATCCCTGGTCCTGGAGTACCCAATGATCCTGCATATGTCCTACTTTGCCTACTATCAACACTAATTCAACTAATCCGCTAATTAACAGACCTTACTAAGTTGAAGTGGGTGTGTTAGTACAGGGAAAACACTCAATTGTCCAGGGTACTCCAGGACAGGGTTGAGAACCTGTGCTCTAAGGGGACAAGTGCACCAAAACCAGTCCTTCCACGATTGTGCCATTTGGTGATCGCAGAAATGAATACAAAATCGGCGAAACTCCGCAATATCCGCACAAGCTTGCGATTTTTCTATATTTACCGCAGATTGTGGCCAAAACACGCCACTTGACGTCATCGCAATGCACAATCACGCAAAGCCCTCTTTGATTCACGTGCGGCACACTTGAGAGGTCTCGTTTACCAACAAACATCACGGTGAAAGTCCGTGCAAATCAATCCGTACGTTTACACGGACAACAATAATCCGATATTGACCCGACACAGACGATACTCTGATTAAGAAACTAGCATGTAAACAGTGATTATTGATGACCTTAATCCGACTGAAGTCATACTCGAAGTAAACACAAATGGAATTAAGACATGTGGAGTACTCTTGTTTTAGTCGCATTATCGACGTGCATTACAGACATGTACACACCTTAATCACACTATTAACATCATGTGGGAGTTTTCACCGCATTTTGCTACAGGACACGTACACACACGGCAGCGCTCAACCGTTTAACGGCAAACAAAAGAGCACGGCTGCGTCCGAAATCACGTATTTACCTACTGCATAGTAAGAGAATACACGTATTTCAGCTACTATATATATATATATTCAACTGCAAGTTTGCAGTGTTGTCACATGAAAAGATATAATCAAATATTATATAATCGGGGCGGCTGTGGCTCAGTCGGTAGAGCGGGTTGTCCACTAATCCACTAATCGTAGGGTTGGTGGTTCGAATCCCGGCCCGGGTGATCCCATGCCAAAGTGTCCTTGGGCAAGACACTGAACCCTAAGTTGCCCCCGATGGCAAGCTAGCACCTTGCATGCAGCTCTGCTACCATTGGTGTGTGAGTGTGTCTCATTTGTAAGTCGCTTTGGATAAAAGCGTCTGCTAAATGAATAAATGTAAATATTTACAAAATATGTGAGGGGTGTTCTCACATATACATACTGTATGTGTGTGTGTGTATATATATATATATATTTTTTTTTTTTTTTTTTAATTTGAAGAAAACCCTGCCTTGCCAAAGAAACTAAGGGTGAAGGTGATGGACTAAACCCTATTGAGCATCTATGGGCCATCCTCAAACGGAAGGTGGAGGAGCACAAGGTCTCTAACATCCACCAGCTCCGTGATGTCATCATGGAGGAGTGGAAGAGGACTCCAGTGGCAACCTGTGAAGCTCTGGTAAACTCCATGCCCAAGAGGGTTAAGGCAGCGCTGGAAAATAATGGTGGCCACAAAAATATTGACACTTTGGGCCCAATTATATATATATAAAATTTTAAAATAAAATTATTTTAAAAAACCCTTTACACATTGCCTCGCAACTTTTGGAGAAAAAAAGGTGGCAAAATTATGCGTTTTTGGCCACAACAATCACAAAAAAAAACCCCCGTGAACTCCTGTCCTGTCCAGACTGCCAAACCAAGCCCCCCCCTCCTGAGTTCATCAACCTTCTCTATACGTACGTTCAAAATTATTTTTCCTACAAAAAAAAAAAGTCTAAAAGACTATAAAAACGGTAAAACTCTAGTTTGGTGTAGGCCAAATACATCGGTACGTACATGTAGGTCCCAGATGCGCACTTCTCCATCAAGGCACCCTGAGGCCACCAAGCCTGGAATTGTTGGATGGAAAGTTAAACACCACGGGGTCCGGCGGTGACCCACCAGAGAGTGCAGGCACTTCCCCGTTTTCACATCCGTGATGTAAATGTTATGGTTGACATGAGTAGAAGCCATGAGATTCCTAAGACGACAGGAGCAGCATTATGAGAGGTATATAATCTTGCATGCTAATCACTATGCGATACCAAAACACCCATGTAACTGATAACTCTTTACTACCTACCGGTCTGGGCTGAAGGCCAGCAAGAAGGTTGAGCGAGGATTATCAGGCAGTTCCACTTTCTGTTGGAAACACAATAAAAAAATCCACACAAACCAGTACATACCATAATCTTTAACTGTGCAGAAGATCTTTCTCTTTTAAATTAAGGGTATGTTCATTGACACAGCACAACAGTGAAGTCTGATCTGAACAGACTCAAAGGTGCTATTGAAGCATATTATACCTGACTCTGTAGTTTCATCCAGCGTGTCCTGTCCTCCACAAGCTGCTGCAGGAGACGCTGGGATCCCAAAATCCGAGCTCCGCGCTCTCGCCCCGACAGCACCAACACTGCATTCCTGTTCTGCACAGCCATCTCTCTGTTTCTAGAGTTCTTCGAGCTCTCTTTCTGTTTCCACAGCAGTCTGGCTCGGCACTTCCTCGTGCACGGATCACTTATTATTCAGCAGCATATAGGCCACGCGTACTACAAGAGACAAGAGCAGATCATTGAGCATATAATGACCATCTGCGTGCAAACTGGTACCACAACTAAAAAAACAAAACAAAACGTCACGTATAACGAACGCGGCAGAGGAATAACCACCACCATAACCTTATTTCATGTTTCATCAAGTGTAATGAACATGTGATTCAGCTAGAGGATGCAAGGCACTGTTAAATAGTGTACATAGGGTCTGTTCAGTTTAAAGAATGTTTAAAGAATATGCAGATACACTATATATAAATACACTATGGAGAAAAGTCTGACCATCACGCCCGTCAGTGTGTTCCTTCCCTACACTCTTCCCACAAAACTGTAAGCCTACAATAGTACCGAATCAACATCGTAGTATGCTGTAGCATCACAATATCCTTTCAGCGGAACAAAGAGGCCCAAACCAGTTCCAGCACGACCATGCTCCTGCGCACAAAGCGAATCTCCATAAAGACACGCCTCTCGATACGCGTCCTTGTCTACTCGTTCGAAGTCATCGTACGGCGCCGAAGTTCAATTCCAATACTCAAGAACGCATGAAATTACCCAGATGTGTGCTTGATATCGAGGACGCATAAGATGCAGACTCGAACGCGCCGAACCCTGAACCGCTCAAGGTCCCAGAAGTCACTGCCGCAAAAAACGTCGGCTGACAGAACCCATAACACTAAGTTTTATATAAACCACACTAGCTTCCATCTTGAGGTAACTCTAAACTCGTTCGCTTAGTTTTCAGTTAACGTGAAATAAAATGAAATGTTTAAAAAAAACGATAACGTTACGTTTGTCATTTTATGAACGTTGCAGCACTGGACTTATTGTTCTACGTGTTGCGAGTAAACGGGCTGGGAAGGAACAGGAAGCTCGCAGCGCATCCATCCATCCATCTTCAACCGCTTACTCCTTTTCAGGGTCACGGGGGAACCTGGAGTCTATCCCAGGAGGCATCGGGCACAAGGCGGGGTACACCCTGGACAGGGTGCCAGTCCATCACAGGGCACAATCATATACACACTCACACACACATTCATACACTACGGACACTTTAGACACGCCAATCAGCCTAACATGCATGTGTTTGGACTGGGGGAGGAAACCGGAGTACCCGGAGGAAACCCCCGACACACGGGGAGAACATGCAAACTCTGCCCACACATGGCCCTGGCGGGACTCGAACCCCGGGACCCTGGAGGTGTGAGGCGGACGTGCTAACCACTAAACCCCCGTGCGCATCCAAATTCTCGCAAAAGATGCCGTTTTCCTACCTCGTCTCGTCCTTCCGAGTCCGTTCTTCACGTCCTGCACAGAACCCCGACCTCAACCCCAACCCCACCCTCCGAACACCTTTGAGATTAACTGGAACGCCGACTGCACCTCAGACCTCCTCTCCGACAGTCTGGTCTCATGAACGATCACAAATGCACGCTCGGAAATCGAGTGGAAAGCCTTCCCAGAAGACTGGAACTTATTGTAACAGGAAAGAGAGGACTGGGATGTTCATAAAGCAAATACGTCAGTCATGTTGAGGTGTCCACAAACTTTTGGTCAGCTTACTTGTACATAGAAAAGCTTAACGCTCAACCAAGAGCATTAATAATGACTGATTCGAGACCCAAAGCCCATCTAGTTCTCAGGATGCTGATGAATGGATAATAATGTCTGAAACCTGGTGCTGCTAGCTTATATATATATATATATATATATACACACACATAAATAATTTTGATCTGATGGGATGGATAAGGTGGCTTAGTGGTTAGCACGTCCGCCTCACACCTCCAGGGTCCGGGGTTCGAGTCCCGTCGAGT
>JAFFST010049714.1:96696-117373 GCA_022414735.1 Noturus placidus
GTCCGTAGTGTATGAATGGGTGTGTATGTGATTGTGCCCTGCGATGGACCGGCACCCTGTCCAGGGTGTACCCCGCCTTGTGCCCGATGATGGACCGGCACCCTGTCCAGGGTGTACCCCGCATTGTGCCCGGTGATGGACTGGCACCCTGTCCAGGGTGTACCCCGCCTTGTGCCCGATGCTCCCTGGGATAGGCTCCAGGTTCCCCGTGACCCTGATGAAGGAGTAAGCGGTTGAAGATAGATGGATGGATGGATGGATGGATGGATAAGGCACTAGCTACAGAGGCTGGCCTGAACCTGCGTCAAGTATTTCAATGTTCTGAGGCTGAGATGTTTAACCGTCCTGCCTTTTTTGTTATCCTGACACGCAAAAAAACAAACAAACAACAACAACAGCACACAAACATGCAAAACATTATTATACAGCACCTGTCTCAGTCTACCTAACAATAACTTGATAACGATAGTCACTAGCGTGCCCGCCCAAATATGGAAACTGGACGGCAGCTAGCTAGCTAGCAAGCTAAGCTACGCTAGCAAGCTAAGCTACGCTAGCAAGCTAAGCTACGCTAGCAAGCTAAGCTACGCTAGCAACAATCAAGCTACCAAGGGCTGTTTTTTATTCGAAATAAATAGAATAACAGGATAACGCACCACTAGTAATATTCATACATATATAGTTTCGTATGTAGATGTAAAAAAAAATACCAAAGTAAAGACCTGTTTTCTTGTGTTTCCAGTGAAAAGTGTCATCGAAGGCGTAGCTACAAACCCGCTAGCTGCCCGGCTAACATAGCTTAGCTTGTGTGCTATCCGAAACCAAGCAGAACTACGGCTTTTCTACACGATGGCATACAACGTCCCACATCTCCACCAGGCTACATTCATCTCCTTTCAAATCAAAAGTCATAATCAGACCATTTTGATGACTTCAAAATCCTTTACAGGAGTCAAAGAGAAAGGGGGGGGGGAAATATATATATTATTCCTAAAAGGTTAGTTCACTAGCTTATGGGCTTGTGGACATCTTGACGCAGCCAGACATTTTTAGTCGAGCTGTGATGCTGCATAGTTTGTACTAGTCTGACTAATAGAAAGCCGAGAGCATGGATTCAAACACAGTCTGAGGGAGAAATTTCAAGGTTTAAGTGTCTTGTCGTTAAGTTAAACACATTCCTACACTGTGCAAAAAAATGATCAATGAGGTCTTATGTAAACACATTGAACACAAACGAAAGACTGTGCAAGATTATTAATGTGATCAAACCAGGGGCCACATAGAAATTATTCCATCCATCCATCCATCCATAAATCCATCTTCAACCGATTACTCCTTTTCAGGGTCACGGGGAACCTGGAGTCTATCCCAGGAGGCATCGGGCACAAGGCGGGGTTACACCCTGGACAGGGTGCCAGTCCATCACAGGGCACAATCATACACTAGGGACACTTTAGACACGCCAATCAGCCTACCATGCATGTCTTTGGACTGGGGGAGGAAACCGGAGTACCCGGAGGAAACCCCCGACACACGGGGAGAACATGCAAACTCCACACACACACGGCCCTGGCGCGACTCGAACCCCGGACCCTGGAGGTGTGAGGCGGACGTGCTAACCACTAAGCCACCGTGCTCCACATATAAATTATTATTATTTTTAATTCATGTTACCTGTATGTAAGTCTGGATTGTCGACCTGTGATGTACATAAAACTTTGAAATCTTGATACATTCAATCAATTATACACTGGTGATTAAGCTGAAACGTCACCAAACAGAGACGTCTATTGACATACTAGTACTATAACGGTATTGTTAGCCACATTTACATTTATTCATTTAGCAGACGCTTTTATCCAAAGCGACTTACAAATGAGACACACTCACACACCAATGGTAGCAGAGCTGCATGCAAGGTGCTAGCTTGCCATCGGGGGCAACTTACGGTTCTGTGTCTTGCCCAAGGACACTTCGGCATGGGATCACCCGGGCCGGGATTCCAACCACCAACCCTACGATTAGTGGATTAGTGGACAACCCGCTCTACCGACTGAGCCACAGCCGCCCTATGCTGGTAAAACTACTGATAAGACTACTTAAAATGGATAGGTTTCTCTTAGCCGAGAAAGTTCATACAGAAGAGCCTGGCGTGCAAAAATTTGACGACTCGATGGGGCCACAAAGGGACACACCCTACACAAGGAGGGCCTCATATTGAAAAATTTAAGCACCACTGTTCTAATCAAGGAAACAAACAAACAAACAAACAAAACTGTAAACATTGTAAGCAGTCAAGAAATGACATAGTGGTAGATATTGCACGTACAGTACTCTAAATTATTAATGTACGCTAAGCAAGTAATAATTATAATAATAATAAACAACATTCTAAATATTGTATATAGCCAAAATGCAGTCAAGTGTAAGTTTTTTTTTTTAAATTGGTTGTAAAAAAACCAAAACGTCCAGTTTCTTATATTTATTATAGCTAGCTGTAATGAGTGATGTATATTTTACTCCTCAAACAGGAACTATATTTACATTTACATTTATGGCATTTGGCAGATGCCCTTATGAAGTTTGGCAGTGTTGGGATTTGAACTTACAACCTTCTGATCAGTAGTCCAACATCAGTAGTCCGACCACTGAGCTACCACTACTCTATATACTCAGTTATACATTTACATTTGCATTCATGGCATTTGTCAGATGCCCGTATCCAGGGTGACTTACATTTATCTCATTTATACAACTGAGCAATTAAGGGTTAAGGGCCTTGCCCAAGGGCCCAGCAGTGACAGCACTGAGATTTGAACTCATGACCTTCTGATAAGTAATACAACGTCTTAACCATCTTAACCAAAGCAAATACTTGTATATACAGTATAACTCATGTAAAGGTGCAATAATTAGTACATTTATTTCATACTATGAGAAATAATGGGGGAAATTATGTAAAAATTATTTTTAAAAGTAGTAAAGCCACTTTCTCAGAACAAGCGTATTACGTAGTTGCTGCGTCTCCATTCGCCTACTATCCATCCTAAACAGTATCTGAGATTAGAATTAGTGTGCCCCAAATCCTAGGTTGTTGAAATAAGGATCTCAGAAGTACCCGGATGGTCAGGCTTTCAAAGTCTGGAGCCGTGGACACTTTAAATTTTTTTATTTTAGCTAATATTGTCCACAACTCCTTGTTTGCTTTTCGACACATTTTAGAGAGGTGTAAATAAAAATAAAATGATATAAGGAATAATGAATGAAGAAACGCTGAAATACAATGAGGAGTTTGATTACGGCAGCAGCATGTTAGTGTGTCCCAGTACTTGCAATATTCTACAAGATTTGGGGAAGGGCACAGAAACATTTCTTCAGCATTGAAGGTCCCAATGAGCACAGTGGCCTCCATCATCCGTAAATGGAAGAAGTTTGGAACCAGCAGGACTCTTCCTAGCTGGCCATCCGGCCAAACTGAGCGATCGGGGGAGAAGGGCCTTAGTCGGGAAGGTGACCTAAAACCCGATGGTCACTCTGACAGAGTTCCAGCATGTCTCTGTGGAGAGAGGAGAACCTTCCAGAAGAACAACCATCTCTGCAGCACTCCACCAATCAGGCCTGTATGGTATAGTGGCCAGATGGAAGCCACTCCTCAGTAAAAGGCATATGACAGCCAACCTGGCATTTGCCAAAAGGCACCTGAAGGACTCCCAGCACATGATGAAACAAAGATTGAACTCTTTGGCCTGAACTACTAGCGTCAAGTCTGGAGGAAACCAGGCACCAGTCATCACCTGGCCAATACCATCCCTACATTAAAGCATGGTGGTGGAAGCGTCATACTGTGGGGATGTTTTTCAGCAACAGGAACTAGGAGACTAATCAGGATGGAGGGAAAGATGAATGCAGCAATGTACGGAGACATCCTTGATGAAAACCTGCTCCAAAGCGCTCTGGACCTCAGACTGGGGTGAAGGTTCATCTTACAACAGGACAACGACCCTAAGTAAACAGCAAAGATAACAAAAGAGTGGCTACAGGACAACTCTATGAATGTCCTTGAGTGGCCCAGCCAGAGCCCAGACTTTAACCCGATTGAACATCTCTGGAGAGATCTGAAAATGGCTGTTCACCGACGCTCCCCATCAAACCTGATGGAGCTTGAGAGGTCCTGCAAAGAAGAATGGGAGAAACTGCCCAAAAATAGGTATGCCAAGCTTGTAGCATCATTCTCAAAAAGACTTGAGGCTGTAATTGGTGCCAAAGGTGCTTCAACAAAGTATTGAGCAAAGGCTGTGAATACTTATGTACATGTTTCTTTTTTATTTTTATAAATTTGCAAAGATTTCAAACAAACTTCTTTCACATTGTCATTATGGGATATTTTTTGTAGAGTTTTAAGGAAAAGAATATTTTTAATCCATTTTGGAATAAGGCTGTAACATAACAAAATGTGGAAAAAGTGAAGCGCTGTGAATACTTTCCAGATGCACTGTACTCTTTTGCTACACTGTCACAAGTATGTACTTTTTCTTCACAAAAAGAGCACATACTTTTATTGTAGAAAATAAGTAGGTGGATTGGGCATTGAGCATATTGGGCATTGGGCATGGAGCATATTGGGGATTGGGCATGGAGCATGAATTGGGCATTGAGCATATTGGGCATTGGGCATGGAGCATATTGGGGATTGAGCATGGAGCATGAATTGGGCATTGAGCATATTGGGCATTGGGCATGGAGCATATTGGGCATTGAGCATGGAGCATGAATTGGGCATTGAGCATATGTTTGTATTTGGACTAGCCTCTTGTCAGTCATTTTATAGACACCACCCACATCCTCTTAAATCATTATGAAGAGACTAATGGAGAGTTGTAACTTATGAGTTGCAATTTGGTTTTCATGCAGTTGGATGTCCAAGTGTGCTTGAAAGTGATGTTATGACAGTCCTTGCTAATAATAACTTTAGCAAAGTTAGCATGCTAACTCTAGTTGAACCGTCATAAGATTTGGGGCGAAGCCGTAAAGAAATTGGTGGAAACATGGGCGGAGTCAATTTGTGAAAAAAAAAATTCAACTCTAGGTAAGAAGTAAAAAGCACTACTTTGTTTATTTCTGAAGTGATGAGCAGGCGTGTTGATTTGACGTCACTCTGTAAACAAGAACTCGTAATTGTGAAGACTACTCCAAGTTGGGAAGGTATTTTCTTTGGCTTTTACTGATTAGAAATGGGGAATTACAAGATGAAATCTCAAGCTGAACACAGCATAATTTGGGCTGGGTACGTTAGGACATGTGCGACTTTTAAAGGTGAATAGTGGCATATTTGGCAGAGTTAAAACATCTTATGGGTTACACCGGTCTGAACTACTGTAGATCGTATCACATACAATTTGTTACTGTTTTAATCTCTTTCATTCATCGTTCAATACTTATATATTCAATACTTATGTTCAATACTTAATAATTCATTGTTCATTGTTTTCTTTACTTCCTAGTTATGCTCCATCCATCCATCCATCCATCTTCAACCGCTTACTCCTTTTCAGGGTCACGGGGGAACCTGCAGCCTATCCCAGGAGGCATCGGGCACAAGGCGGGGTACACCCTGGACAGGGTGCCAGTCCATCGCAGGGCACACAATCACATACACACTCACACACACATTCATACACTCCGGACACTTTAGACACGCCAATCAGCCTAACATATCCGTACCTATTCTGGGAACATTCGGCACAAGGCCAGAATAGACCCTGGATGGTACACCCTTCCATCGCTGTATTAGTATTTATGTGTCATTGAATGCTAATGATTAAAATAGATGTTTGATAATTGACAGAATGAAACATTCATGTCTAAATACATTTATTTTTACCTTCAAAGCTGCTCATAATATAAAACCATGAACTCTAGTACATCTGTACTAAGAAATATGTGTTACATCAGCTGTAGAACAATATTCAAACCTCAATATATGTTAACACAAACAAACCTCACTTTCACGGTCATTCTACCAATAAAATAGAAATAAATTCTACATTGTACGTTACACCAGGTATCAATAAAATATAAATAAGACATACAATATGAGTTACACAATTTCAATATCATTTTGAAATTATTGCACAAGACATTGAAAAGGCCCCATCTCCATGAAAGGACCTAATGTCGTGTTCGTCATTTCATAGTTTTATTGTACATCACCATTTTAAATATATGCTTCTGTTACTGACAAACAATATTTAATAAAATCACAACAGGCAACATTGGATGTGCTTGTCTTAAAGTGCATGTAAATATCTGCATCGCCAGCACGATTTTGGAAGTATGCAGTAACATTGCTGCTAAAATGGTGTTTTCCAACCTCACAATGTGTGAATGTATGTGTGAGAAGAAGTACTGGATAACTTTTCTCAGGGAAAATGTGCAAGTCCTTCATTATGATCACTATATACTGCTCTGTGCTCGTAAATTTACACACCCCTTGCAGAATCTGCAAAATTTTAATAATTGGATTTTGTTATTTATTATTTAGTCCTGCCCCGAATAAGCTATTTCACATAACAGATGTTTACATAAAGTCCATCCATCCATCCATCTTCAACCGCTTACTCCTTTTCAGGGTCACGGGGGAACCTGGAGCCTATCCCATAAAGTCCACAAGACAAAATAATAACCGAATTTACACAAATGAACCCGTTCAAAAGTTCACATGGATGATCAGTGACTGTTTTATGTTGTGTGATAGTTGTTCATGAGTCCCTTGTTTGTCCTGAGCAGTTAAACTGCCCAATGTTCTTCTTCAGAAAAAAAAAAGATCTTTAAACAAAATAATAACAATTCACACTGATGAATCTGTTCAAACGTTTACACCAACCTGGATCTTAAATGTTCCATGTTGCCTTCTTGAGCATCAGTGAATGTTATAATAGTTTTGTATGAATCCCTCAGTTGTCCTCAGTGTGAAAATATGGATCTCAACATCAACTAGGGCAGCTGTGGCTCAGTCGGTAGAGCGGGTTGTCCACTAATCCACTAATCGTAGGGTTGGTGGTTCGAATCCCGGCCCGGGTGATCCCATGCCGAAGTGTCCTTGGGCAAGACACTGAACCCTAAGTTGCCCCCTATGGCAAGCTAGCACATTGCATGCAGCTCTGCTCCCATTGGTGTGTGAGTGTGTCTCATTTGTAAGTCGCTTGTAAATGTAAAAATGATATTTCTGTAAAAGCTGCTTTGAGACAATGTCCATTGTAAAAAGCGCTATACAAATTGATTAATATAGACGCTGTTGGAAAGGGGTCAAATACAGTGCCCTCCACTAATATTGGCACCCTTGGTAAATATGAGCAAAAAAGCCTTTATTGTTTAACCTTTTGATCTTGTGTTCAAAGAAATCACCAAACTACTCTGCTGTCATGGATATCAAACAATTGCAAACGCAGCATAGGTTTATCAAAAACATTTATCTTTGTTAAAGATGTGTGCGCAACAATTATTGGCACCCTTTTAGTCAATACTTTGTGCTACCTCCCTTTGCCAAGATAACAGCTCTGAGTCTTCTCCTATAATGCCTGATGGGGTTGGAGAATACATGGCAAGGGATCGGAGATCGTTCCTCCATACAGAATCTCTCCAGGTCCTTCACATCTCGTGGTCCATGCTGGTGGATTCTCCTCTTCAGTTCACCCCACAGGTTTTCTATAGGGTTCAGGTCAGGGAACTGGGATGGTCAGGGCAGGATCTTAATTTTGTGGTCAGTAAACCATTTTTGTGTTGATTTTGATGATGTTTTGGATCATTTTCCTGCTGGAAGAATAAACTATGGCCCATTTTAATCGTTCTGGCATAGGCAGTCAGGTTTTCATTTAATATCTGTTGATATTTGATAGAATCCATGATGTCATGTATCATAACAAAATGTCCAGGTTCTCTTGCAGAAAAACAGCCCCAAAACATTAAGGATCCACCTCCATATGTAACCTTGTGCATGGGGTACTTTCCCATATGCCTACCTGTCTATGTGCACCAAAACAACCTCTGGTGTTTGTTCCCAAAAAGCTCTATTTTGGTTCCACAGAACCCGATCCCATTAGAAGGTCCAGTAGTGTCTGGAAACCTGAAGATGCTTGAGATTGTTTTTGGATGAGAGTAGAGGTTTTTTTCTTGAAACCTTTCCAAACAACTTGTGGTGATGTAGGTGACTTCAGATGGTAGTTTTGGAGACTTTCTGACCCCAAGATGCAACTAACTTCTGCACTTCTCCAGCTGTGATCCTTGGAGATTTGTCCACTCAAACCATCCTCTTCAGTGTGTTGAGACAATATAGAAAAATGTCCAATTCCAGGTTGATTCATAACATTTCCAGTTGTTAATTTTTGCCCTGACGCTGGAAATGCGCATTTTCAATGCTTATGCTACTTCCTTATAGCTACTTCCCATGTTTGTGAAGCTCAACAACCTTTTGCCGCACATCACACACAACAATTTCCTGTTCCTATTCACCCAGGTGTACTAGAAAAAACTGTACATCACATACATGTAAATGTAATGAGAATATACGTCTAATATATTTTTCTCATATGAATTCACAGGGGTGCCAATAATTGTTGCACACTTATATTTAACAAAGATAATTTTTTTTTTTGATAAACCTTTGATGTGTTCTCAATTGTCTTCATGAGAGCAAAGTATTTTGGTGAATTTTGTTTAAGAAAATATCAAAAGGTTAAACAATAAAGACAATTTTTCACAGCCTTCTTCACTCATATTTACTAAGGGTGCCAATATTAGTGGAGGGCTCTGAATGCACAAGATGCTGCAACGGTGAAGAATGTGCAGGACCTGGAGGATTGTTCAGAAGAACAGTGGGCAGTTTAACTACTCGGGACAAACAAGGGACTCATGAACACCTCTGACAAAACATAATCATCCAGGTAACGGGGCACAGTATTAAGAATCAAACGTATGGAAATAATGTAAACGTTATTAATGTCTTGTAGACTATATGTAAAGATCTGTTATGTGAAATAGCTTATTCAGGGCGGGACTACATAAACAACAAAACGCAGTTTTTTACAATGAACATTTTGCAAATTCTGCAAGGGTTATGTAAATTCATGAGCGCAACTGTACATGCTGATTCAGTCTTTAAAAGTAGATCAGGAGGTTCTTTCCACTAAAAATCTCTAGTTGTGCTTGGCCCGACCCCCTTTCAGGTAGCTTTTCCAGCGTTTTGCATACTCTCTGAAAATTGGACTGCTGTCTATAGAGGAGAGCAGCTGCAATTGGTTTATGTGAGTGGTGTGGTAGTCCCACCGGGCCAGATTTGGTGCCACACCCAGTGTGAAATGCCTCAGGTCATAGACAGTTCCAGAACCTGTATCAAACAGCGGCAGCATGGCTTTCAGGGACTCTAATCCTCGGCTAAACAGTATGCCGGCCTCTCTGCCGAGTTTGTCCCCTGCCATTTCAGCCACATCGTACAGTCCGATCAGTGAGTATATGAAGCCGTTGAGCACGAAGGAGCTGGGTGTTGTGGGATACTCTTCATACCAGTCATACTTGTTCATGAACAGAGCTTTTACACCATGCTGCTCTGACATGCGTTTGAAAGGTGTAGTTGCACGTATGGCTGCGCTGAGGTACACAAGGTCATGTGTGACGAGGTAAGCCCTCACCAGTGTGGACATGGCCTGTCCCTGGGCCATGGCAGAGTACCAGCCAGACTCCAGTGTCCTAAAACCTTCCCCTAACTTACGGGCCACTTTGATGGGCCACCCACCTTGCTCGTCCTGGTTGCGTAGGAGCCAATCACTAGCAGCAAAGAAGGCAGCCATGTGAGCTGTAGAGGAGATGGTGATGTTGCTGATGAAGCCTGAGCCACGCAGTACCAGCTGGACCACGCGTCGAGGAACGATCCGAGTTGCCTTCACCAATTTGGTATTAGACAAACCCACACCCTTACGCAGGTCAGTCACCAAGTCTCGGCTCAGGGTACTCCAGGCTGCCTGTGGTCCAACGCCATAGGTGACTTCCCTGTCCTTGAAGGAAATGAGAAGGGAGTTGGTGATATAGTGAATGGTATACGGTGGTCCCTTCTCTGTTGTCTCCAGCACCACTGACACACTACCATTTGAAGTGAACTTCACATCAAATGACAGCACAAAATCCTTTGGGTTGTCCAGAAGCAGAGATACACCCTCCGAATTATCTACACAAAACAAACGAGACTTAGCTAAAAGTACATCAATTAAAATTATGCTATGTTATATTCTAGTATAAAACTGTAATCCTCTTTGTATCTGATCAGTTACCTGGTGTGGTGAACTGGTAAATAGTGGCTGTGTGACCTGGGTCATGGACCTTGGCAATGGAGCAACCTTTAGGGACTGTCCAGGGATTGGGACTGCCCTCTCTCTCTTCTGCGAACCCATAAGTCTTTATGCTAGGTGGCTTCTCTGTAAGATTCTTACTGTAGTGACTTAGTCCATACTGAGCTATCTGGATTGGGTAAAAGTAGCCCTGGGGTCCCCACTGTGTGGAAATGGGCACACCTAAATGAAACCAAAGAAACAGAGTTAGAATGGGTACTGGGTTTCAAGTTAAGGCGAGTGAAATATCATTAAGTTTCTTATTATCCTATATAGTACTTTCCCCTGTAATGTCATATGCTGCGATCCCTCACATACCTTCCACTCCACTGATGCACTTCACGCGGTCCCTCACCTCCACGTTGTAAACTTCGAATGACATGAAGACCCCATCAGGATGATAGG
This sequence comes from Noturus placidus, assembly GCA_022414735.1. Classification (NCBI taxonomy): domain Eukaryota; kingdom Metazoa; phylum Chordata; class Actinopteri; order Siluriformes; family Ictaluridae; genus Noturus; species Noturus placidus. The sequence goes on from JAFFST010049714.1 coordinate 107,478, forward strand.
GTTCTCTCTGGGCGTACACGCGTGAGTAGCTGTGCGAGAACTCGAATCGCTCTGTTCCCTCATACTGTACGATGCGCCCATACACGTTAAAGTATTTCTCCACCCAGCTGAAAGGAAGGTACACCTCGTTGCCCTCTCGGCGCCCTTTGATCGTCATATCCTCATTAATGAGACAGTCAATCTGCTCATACTGCACCTCCCTGGTGACCAGGGGCACTTCCGGGAGTTGCCCGTGGTCCTCTTCGTCCTCTGTAGTGGGTGCGGGCTCAGGTTGGGGCCTGGTTGGAGGATGCACAGACACATCGCTGGAGCACTTGTTCCACAGCACAATTGTGATGAGAGCAAAGACCGCACAGAGGACTATAAGTGTTTTGTGGTTGACTCTTGCCACCAGGCAGCGCATCCTCACTTCAGAGCCATGCAGACGCGTGGGACGAGATCGGAAGAGACATCTTACTGAGCTGTCTCAAGGATGCCTTTTAGACTCTGGAGCTTGACGCGTACCGTAAAATGCCATTAGTGATCATATGACAACTCAAACATAGTAGATAGGTAAATACAGGTGTGCAACAATTATTATGATTAGGAGTAAAAATTCTGTTTAATAATATGTTGCAGAATTATAAGCATGCAGGGGTTAGTGAAGCCTACAGCCTTCACAGCATGCATGTACAATATACCTGGGATGATGATGATGATGATGATGATAAACAGGATTGCTGGAGGATTGTTTTGTTTGGAGACCCCAACACTTAACTCTAATAGGCCGATAGTTATTAATAGGTATTTTAATAATGGGGCGGATCTGAGGCTGATCACGTGATTTTTCACTGCGATAGATAACGTTTAGTAGAATGCAGCATTAAGAATACAAACAAACAAATAAACAAACATAGGAATAAAGTAATACCGACCTGCGTATGTAGTTTCAGGCGCAATACACCCAAAAAAAAAAGCAACCTAGAAGAGAAAAACCCTCCACTTTTATTTCAATAAGCCGGCAATAATATGGACGCAAACAAAGCCCTTTTCGCCCACACCTGCACTACTGTACATGACAGAGTGACACAGCTGTCAGCCAATCAACACGCAAGAGACAATCACACCATCCAATCAGGCAAACCGGGTGTGGGCGTGGCTTAAGGCTGCTTTATTATGGGGAACAACCCTAGTGCTTTATGTTCCTAACGTTCTACTGATCTATTATTTATTTTAGAATTGAAAAGATATTTTAACGAGCTTTTACTTCATGTTTAGATATAGAAAATATTAATTATGTTCAGTTCCGAACTACATCACCAGATGGCACTATTTATTCGGCTATACTCTAATGCACAGGTTCTCAACCCTGGTTCTAGAGCAGGGGTGTCCAATCTTATCTGGTGTGGGTGCAGGTTTTCATTCCAACCAAGCAGGAGCCACACCTGAATCCACCTGTTTAATCAGTTGACCATGGCTTTCAATAGACTCAGGTGTGGCTTCTGCTTGGTTGGAATGAAAACCCGTGTCCACGCCGGACCTTTCCGGATAAGATTGGACACCCCTGCGCAAGAACCAGGGTTGAGAACCTGTGCATTAGAGTATAGCCGAATAAATAGTGCCATCTGGTGATGTAGTTCGGAACCCTGTTCTAGAGAATCCCTTGTCTTGCACATTTGAGTGGCTTTCCAGCTCTAACACCCCCACTTCAACTCAAGATGAACTGTTTATTAGCTGATGAAATGAATCAGCTGTGTTGGGAGCAGGGAAAACTGTGAAATATGCAGGACTAGGGATTGCTAACCCTTGATCTAATGCAATACGGGTGGTACAACGGGTACTCCAGGGTCCCTGGTTTCACCCAGATCTTGGTTTACTTTGGAGAATTGGACGTTCTCCAGGTATCCTCTGTGTTATCCATTTTCCTTTCACCTCCCCAAAACATGCTGATTGTGTCTCTAAATTTCCCCTGGATAGGAATAAGTGTGTACATGTATGTGTGCAAGGTGTCACCCATGCCCAGTTTTCCCAATTTACTCTCCGGCTACAAATGCAACATGTTCATCATTATTTCTTGCATACATAAGATGAAATGCAGACAACAGAAGAGCAAAATGACGCAAATAGACGGTTGTACTCTCTCTTTATATGATCAAATGAAAGGTTAACATTATTACAATGTCAGTAATGAGTGATTAACAGTTAGCAAAGCTTTCGAGGCTGTAAAATATTCAATATACTTTCCACAGGTACAATATAATTTTACAAGTTTGAACAGGTACATGCTTATAACATTGTTTAACTCATTAAACCAAGCAAGAATACAACATAAAACATGGCAACAGAACCATTATTAAACTTCTAGTTGACCTTGAATATAAGCTGAAGTATCGCACACACACATACATACACACAATATGTGCACGATGCATATACGTGACAGTGTCTAATCACACTGGACATTATTACAACATGTTATAACTTTTACAGCTACGATATCTACTTAATCTATTGCTTCTTAAATTAATATTACTAACTCTGAGCAGAAGCAGCAAAATTGCAGCTTGAAAAACTATGGCGTTCATTTTAAACGCGAATCTGGCCATGGTTAGTGGAATTTTGTGCTGTGTTCAAAATGAGTTTGAAAGTGCAAGGGCAAGTACATTCATAAAGAGAAGATGGCAAACTTACAAAGTACAAAACAGGAAATGTCACACAGCTTAAACTTAGACAAACATCTGATGTCCGTAAAACAAAACATGGCGAGTACGACTGAAGAAGGGAAAAACCAAGAAACATGACTAGGTATCAGATATCTCAAAAGTGTTCTTTGCAGAAATGAAATCCAAATGTCTCACATTGAGCCTTGATAACTTTGGCAAGTGACGGCGAGCCACAGTAGAAAACATAGACCTTGCCTTTCTTTTCCTCGGACACCTTCTGGAACACCTTATAAAAATAAACCACATCTTAGACATCTAACGGAACACACAGACGTATAAACTGAACAATTTTGGAATATATTTATTTATATTTATTCATTTAGCAGACGCTTTTATCCAAAGTGACTTACAAGTGCACACTCATACACCGATGGTAGCAGAGCTGCATGCAAGGTGCTAGCTTGCCATCGGGGGCAACTTAGGGTTCAGTGTCTTGCCCAAGGACACTTCGGCATGGGATCACCCGGGCCGGGATTCGAACCACCAACCCTACGATTAGTGGATTAGTGGACAAACCGCTCTACCGACTGAGCCATAGCCGTCCATGAATGAATAGGAGAAAGGAAAATAACATTATCATAAAGTTCTGTGAATAAATAGGCTTTCATACGGGGCGCACGGTGGCTTAGTGGTTAGCATGTTCGCCTCACAACTCCAGGGTCGGGGGTTCAATTCCCACTGTAGCGGGGGAGTTTGTGGAGTTTGCATGTTCTCCCCGTGCTGCGGTTTTCTCCGGTTTCCTCTCCCAGTCCAAAGACTGGTAGTTTTCTAATTGGCGTGTCTAAAGTGTCCGTGTGTATGAATGTGTGTATGAATGTGTATGTGAATGTGTGTGTGTATGTGATTGTGCCCTGCGATGGATGGCACCCTGTCCAGGGTGTACCCCGCCTTGTGACCGATGCTTCCTGTGATAGGTTCCCCACGAGCCACTAGGGTAGGCGGTATAGGAGATGGATGGATGGATGTACTTCCATACAATTAAACTAGATCCTGTGCTTCATGCGTCCTAGGTATCAGATCCATTAGACCTGTGACTCATGTACAGTATTTCACACAGACGTTGACTACCCACCTTGCCCCATTCGGGTCTGCCTGGCTGTGTGCGTGTCCGCAGACCAGTGATGGAGTCTCTCTTCTCTTTCTTCGCCAACAAGTCCAATGCCATCTGAAGCCCGATAGCCTTCATGTCATTCTTACTCAAAGCTGACGTCATGTACATGTGCATCTCCAAAAAGCGACCTGAACACACACACACACACACACACACACACACACACACACACAGAGTGTAATAATCCATTCTAGTTATTATGAATCATTAATATAATTTATAATACATATAATAAAATCTACATATAATCCCAAACCCAGTATGGGTTTTTCCTTCACAAAAAGAGTACATACTTTCAGTGCACAGTATACAGGTGAATTGGGACGCAGCATATATCGCTATTCAGTCAAGTGATGGTTAGAAATACCCAGAAATACAGAATCAGAGAGAGAGATTTATAATTTGGAGAGGAGCACAACAAATACAATGTTAAAATCACAAAATAAAAGAGGAGCGTGGGGATGAGTCCAACATTAGGAGACTGCTAACTTCAGATGAGGGTATTTTCAGTGGAGGGGCGCACGGGGCTTAGTGGTTAGAACGTCCGCCTCACACCTCAAGGGTCCGGGGTTCGAGTCCCGCCAGGGCCATGTGTGTGTGGAGTTTGCATGTTCTCCCCGTGTGTCGGGGGTTTCCTCCGGGTACTCCGGTTTCCTCCCCCAGTCCAAACACATGCATGTTAGGCTGATTGGCGTGTCTAAAGTGTCCGTAGTGTATGAATGTGTGTGTGTATGTGATTGTGCCCTGCGATGGACTGGCACACTGTCCAGGGTGTACCCCGCCTTGTGCCCGATGCTCCCTGGGATAGGCTCCAGGTTCCCCGTGACCCTGAAAAGGAGTAAGCGGTTGAAGATGGATGGATGGATGGATGGATGGATGGTATTTTCAGTGGGGGTGATAGTTTAATAACAGCAATAGAGGGGTGGAATTATACCTGGGGAGGTCAAAATATTAAGATGTAAACTGTCTCCAGGATGTTGCCAGCTTTTTGTCAGCAAAAGAAATGATGGCGTAGTTATTCATTGATAATTATTGCATGTGTTTTGGAGCATACCTGTGTTTTTGTGACAAAAATAAAAAATGAATGCAGACTATAATATACTGTTTCTCAGTCAAAAATTGAGTTTGAAAACAAAAGATTTTTTTCTAAACATTTTTTATTGATCTCTCTCTCTCTCTCTCTTTCTCTCTCTCTCTCTCTCTCTCTCTCTCTCTCACCCTCAGGTTCCTCATCAGCCTGGTCCATCTCCAATTTGGTCAACAAGCTCACAAACCACTCAAAGGACTTCTGATCTCGGTTTATCCAAATGAAATCCACCTGTAGAAGGTCAGAACTTTAATGTCATCCAGGCAGAATTGGTGCAGTCGCTTCAGATCATTTTAGTTCTGTGTTACCTTCCTCAGCTTCATCTCATTATCTTTGATAGTCTCACACCAGGAGTAGTTGCAGTTAGGGCAGTTCTGCTTCCTCATTCGATAACTGTAGAGTAAAGGCAGTAGAAGGTAAACAAAAGGAGTCCGTTTATGTAATGTTTTTGAAAATCTATAGACTTGTAGCATTTTATCCATGGAACATTCTGGTTCATGTGTCTGGTTCATGTGACGTCTATGTTGTAGGATCTCACCGATACATGATGCTCTGCAAGATGGATGCGAAGGGTGTGATGCCAATGCCTGCCCCAATCAGCACCGCATGGTCTGAGGCAAAAATCTGCCTGGTCGGGGTGCCATAGGGCCCATCTACATAACACTGGCAATTTTTCAATCACATGTTTCATTCATTTTATCATGGATATAGGCCTATCTAACATAAAACCTTATACAAACACTTTAACTGAAGATTATCTACTTTTGGCCTTCACAACACATTCATAAGCATTTCATATCTTTTATTTTTAGATATAAATATTAGAGAATTACTGTAATGCTGTAATTTCAAAATCTGTGAGGTTTTTGCCATTACATGAAATAGAGAAGAACGTCAACTGCCATTATAGGTTGACTGTTTAAGACTGTTACTGTATATCCGTAACCTTATCTTGGAAATTATTATTTTGTCTTTACTAACAGCACATTTGTAAAGTATTGAGACATCTGTGGAGTGTCCTGTGTGTTAGCCGTCATTTAGGGACATGTATGAACTGTATTTATGTCATACACTTACTCAAAACTGTATTAGGAGCACTATCCTAATACTGGGTATTCAGATCTTCATGGCATGGATTCCAAAAGATGTTAGAAATGTTCCTGTGAGATTCTGGTCCATGTTGACATGATTGCATCATGCAATTCTTATAGATTTTTCAGGTGCATCAGATGTTTTTGATGTGATTACAGATTACAGTTATTAACGGGCTCAAAGTGTGCCATGGCAACATTCCCCACACTGTTACACTACATCCACCAGCCTTCACTGTCGACACGAGGCAGGTTGGGTCCATGGATTCATGCTGTTGGCGCCAAATTCTGACTCTACAATCTGTGTGTTTCAGCAGAAATCGAGATTTATTAGAACAGGCTGGGTTTTTCCAGTCTTCTGTCCAGTGTTGGTGAGCCTGTGTCCACTGCAGCCTCAGCTTTCTGTTCCTGGCTGACAGAAGTGGAACCCGACGTGGTCTTCTGCTGTTGTAGTCCATCGTCCTCAAGGTTTGACATGTTCGACATTCTGAGATGCTTTTCTGCTCACCACTTTTATACAGAGTGATTATCTGAGTTACTGTAGCCTTTCTGTCAGCTCAAACCAGTCTGAACATTCTACATTGACCTCTCACATCAACAAGGTGTTTCAGTCTTCAGAACTGCTGCTCCCTGGATGTTTTTTTCTGTATCGCACCATTCTGAGTAAACTCTAGAGACTGTTGAGAGTGAAAATCCCAGAAGATCAGCAGTTCTAGAAATACTCAAACCAGTCTGTCTGGCACCAACAATCATACCGCGGTCAAAATCACTGAGATCACATATTTCCCCCATTCTGATGGTTGATGTGAACATTACCTGAAGGTTCTAATCCGTATCGGCATGATTTTACGCAGTGCACTGCTGCCACATGATTGGCTGATTAGATAATTACATGTATGAGTAGGTGTATAGGTGTTCCTAATAATGTTTTCGGTGAGTGTATATGAGCATTGAAAATTGAATGTTGATGTGCCATTTGCATCAAAAACTATCATGAAGTACCAGAACACAACTTCTCTTATTTACGAAGCCCATATGTCAGCAAAAAAGAATGACCTCATATTACAGCGGTAATCACATTTTGTATTTATAACACTGATTCGGATATTTCATAAAGGATTTCCAAAATGGACGCATGTTCGTAATACTAACAATACTATTAAAATACCTCAGTACAAGATAAGTACCACTATGTAATCAGTACTCACCTTGATGTTACAGTATCTATGATTCTCACTCAGTTTTGCAGAGATCTGTAAAGTGGTGCAATTTCAATATCAGATGCATCTAAAACAGCTGCACACAACAGTCCGGGAATAAATATAAATATTTATAAATGTCATTAATTGTTTTTCTTGGATAAGTAGGTTAGCAAATGTTAGGTAAATAGATTTTTGTCCAATAGAAAATACCTCTCTAGTAACTGGAGGCACGTCTCCCAATTCTACCTGCACTCCGAGGTCTGGATTTGGTGTCTGAGAACTGGGCCGTACTCCATTCTTGCGATACAGAGTTAGCTCAATGGCGTTATCCTCGTTAGATGCTACACTTCCACCACAGTCCACAGATTTGAACAGTTCCTCCTGTTATCGACATGGGTTTGCGAGAGACATTAATCAGTGTGTAGTATCGCTGGCTGTTTCATGTGAAATGCAGACAACCAACCAGTAAAACAGTATGGAGCCATCTGAATGACTTGCATAGGTAGCTATGTGATTAGATTCTGATCTTTAAAAAAAAAAGAGGATATGTGCTCACCTGGGTTCTTGCACTGTGCCTTCGGTTCCTCAGGCTGGCAGTAAGTCTCTTATTGCTAACGGTTTGGCTCTCAGGCTGTCTAAAATACTCAAACAGCCGATTTGTCCATTGACCCATTGATCGCACGTGCAGCCACATGGTATCTATGAAAATACGTTAATTACTTGCTTCCTGAACCTTCAGTGGAGAATTGTGAAATTGTGACCTGCTAATTTGCATTTGTCTATGTACTGTAGATATGAGCAATGTGCTGTACCTTGTTGCTCTGGTGCACTGCTGATGGTGAACGGGTGCCACTCATACTTGGCTATGACTGGAATGTTGACGTAGACATAGTCACCAGGTTTAAACTGGAAGAACGGTGGCCGCTTGATCACTAGATGTGTTACCTTTAATATCCAACAAAATGAAGAAAGACAAAGGTCTTATATCAAGGCACAAGTCAGCATATGGATAAACAATTCAATACAGCCTATAAATGGTTCCCTGAAATGTCAGAACTATGTATAAAAAGGTTATATGGTTCACCAGATATAGATTGAGACACCAACATTATATACTTTATCTTCAGAGCTAGAACGAAAGCAAAGAGCCCAAACTGTCTGATTACTTATGCTGCACTGTATGTAGAACCCAATCATGAAATAACGTATTATTTAAAAACAACACAAAGAACACCACACAGATTTAGAGTTTGTTTTTCTTAGTACCTTAGATGGGAGCATGTTGACCTCAACAATATACAGGGTTGCCATGCGAGACACTGCAATGCCAACTAACTTCTCCACAAGGAAGATCACACCAGGTGCCACAAACCACTTCCAGAAATTAGTGCAGTGTACTATGAGCAGTACCCAAACCCAAATATAAGACAGATGAGACCAATAGAACACCTAAACATACACAAAAAGAATGTTTGGAATAAGACGTTGTGGTGTATCAATGTTTCTTAGTCGACAAACAGCAATTTCCCTGTTTGGGCACTATTTGTGCCATGAGGTGGTATCTCAGAATAATGTTAGAGCATCATACAGTCCATAACAGACAACACTGAGAGGATAGGTTGCATCAACAAGGGTTACTTTAAACTGGTTTAAAGCTAATCAAGGATTTTCTTATCTAAATGTTATGTTGATTTGTGGTTCCCTGATTTCCCTGGTTCCCACTGGGTCTGTGCTGGTTTCAAAATGACAAGAACCCCTGGTGGTTCATAGTCAACAAACTGATTCACAAAATGGGTGATGTGACCTAGGACTGAAGTCCAGGATAGAATCATAAGGTCACCTGAGTCATCTGGCCACAAGGCATGAAAGACAAGTTTATCACCAGAACATGCCGATGTAATCACTACCAAAAAGTATTCAGAGGCATGTATTTGAGGTCAATGTTTTGCATAGCCTCATGAGGAGGGTTTAAGTCATTCTGGCAAAAAGGTAGTATCCCATGCTGGGCTCATCATGGCAAAAGGAAGCACCATGCAACTTCCAAAAAGGCTGATAAATTTTATAAGCCCCCTGAGGGGAACACTCCATGGTACCATGGTGTGCAGCAATGGCTCTCAGATATGCCTTTAGCATAGCTGGAGACCTGCTATGTCAAGCAGCCCCTGGAGAAAACATATTCCTCGATCCAGCTACTAAGGAACAGCTTCCAGTTAAGGACATACAGGGCCTGTATGCTAAGATCTCTTTCATTCAGGAGTGTTTACTGGACTGTGCTCAGTTGGTGATTCATTTCAAGGTTTCAACCCCACAGGACAGCTGACCTGACTAAGGGTGCCAAATCTCCCCATCCATTTGGGACACTTGGAACAGCTTTTAACAAAGCGGATATAGTGGTTCTTATGGAAACTTTGTTCTGTGATACCCTCTCTTCATCTACAGTGTTGTTTGATGTTGATGTTTTTTTTTGCATTTAGCATTGCTCTTCAGCTCTCCGCAACCCCCCTCTATATCAGTCTGGCTTAAAGATCTAATGTTCTTTTTGAAGCTGGAAAAAATCAAGTATAACATCAGAGGTAGCGGAGACTCCATCCATCCATCCATCTTCATCCGCTTACTCCTTTTCAGGGTCACGGGGAACCTGGAGCCTATCCCAGGAGGCATCGGGCACAAGGCGGGGTACACCCTGGACAGGGTGCCAGTCCA